>JAJJMC010021453.1:0-17566 GCA_023531435.1 Papaver californicum | reverse complement strand
AAGTCGTCAGGACAGTGGCTGCGACTGGGGTAAACGAAAACCTTAGCATTGTTGTTCTTTTATAGGAGAAGTAATCTTTTGAGTTTTAAAACGGTGAAAAATTTAATTTGAAATATTAAATCCTCATTAAAACAAAACGTTAAGATTTTTAATTAAAAAAATATTTATGATTTTATTTTTCATTTAATTCTAAACGGTAAAATATTTATTTAAAATAAAGAAACGTTTTCTCATTAATGGGTACACGTGTGCACTCGCAGGAACACGCCAAGCACGCGCCTAGCACACGTCAAACTCACGCCAAGGCTCGCACCAATGGTCACGCCAAGGCTCGCGCCAAGGCTCGCACCAAGGATCGCACCAAGGATCGCGCCAAGGCTCACGCCAAAAGCACACGCAAGCTCCGCAAGCCCGCAAGCCCGCAAACCCGCGGCCTGCGGTGCTTCGGTGCGAAGCACCGCACATGTATGCATTTGCCCACTAGTCCATTTCCCAAGTCCATATCCAATCCACTAGTTCTTTTCCTTATATAGAACGTTTGTGGTAATATGCATGAACTTCCTCCTTGGTTTGCCCAATGTGGGACAACCAAAGGTTTCTCATTCACTAAGAAGTGGAAATGGATGGCTATAATTCCACCCAAGTTTGGACTAGTGATCCTAGCACCCATCAAGTTAATTATAATAACAAAAATCATTTTAAGTAATAAACTCTTAATTTTAGTATTAGCCATTTTTATTTCCAACAATCCCCCACATGAATGACGAAACCGAAAAAATCGAAAAATCGAAAAAAACGAGAAATACCTCTTAAGCAATAGGTGACCATTTGGAATTGAACCTTTGCTTAGTGAGAAGCACCGAAACTACTTGATGGTCAGTGAACGTGATGTCTTGAACTGCCATCGTTTAGTGTAATTCTTCAATAACTCCTTACGCGAGATATCTCTTAAAATGCTGTTAAGTTCACGCCGTTGTGTCCGTTTTGGCCCTGGACGTATCCCGTTTCTAAGAATGCTCTAGAGAATCAGCTCAGTTCTCATAGGAAGGACCCACTTCCTCATTCAGATAGGTGAGTTCTATCAAGAGTGTTAACTGCTACACCCCAATTCAATCTTAAATTGAAACTATAGAACTCATTAAGACTTTATTCTAAGTCATCCTCACTTGCAGTCAAACTATCACGTCTACACCATAGGGAAGGGACAGAAAAAATAATTCTCTGATAGTGTTTAATTTTTACCCGCCACAAATTAGTTGTCTCATTCAAAACCTTCATCTTGGGATCTCCAGTCAGCAAGGTTGAGTATCCTTCATGGCAAGTTTTAATTGATGAGCTTAAGTCCCATCCCCCTTGATGCATTACTAACTATCTCCTTGTACAAACCTTTCGTCAAAGGGTCCGCGATATTCTCCTTAGACCTCACAAAGTCAACAGAAATAACGCCAGTTGAGATTAGTTGATTTAGAGAATTGTGTCTTCTCCTTATATGGATATATTTTCCATTATAGTTGTTGTTTTTAGCATTAGCTATTGCAGCTTGATTATCACAATGTATAGATACAACTGGCACAGGCCTATGCCAGAGAGGAATGTCTTCTAAAAAGCATCTTAGCCAAGCGGCTTCCTCTCCTGCTTTATCTAACGCTATAAACTCGGATTCCATAGTGGATCGAGCGATACAGGTCTGTTTGGAACTCTTCCAAGACACCGCTCCACAGCCTAGAGTGAAAACGTATCCACTCGTAGACTTAGACTCCTCTAAGTCAGATATCCAGTTTGCATCACAGTATCCTTCCAGAACAGCAGGGTATCTCTCATAACTTAACTGAAAGTTTAAAGTGTATTTAAGATACCTCAGCACTCTGAAAAGTGCATCCCAATGCTCTTGTCCTGGATTACAGGTATACCTACTTAGCCTACTCACTGCATAGGCAATGTCTGGTCTCGTGCAGTTCATTAAGTACATCAGACTTCCTATGATACGTGAATATTCAAGTTGCGAGACTCCATTGCCTTTGTTTTTCTTATGTCTACAGGAAGGGTCAAAAGGAGTACTTGCAGGTTTACTATCAAACTGGTTAAATTTCTTCAGAAATGACTCAACATAATGAGATTGACTGAGACTGAATCCATTATACTCCTTTCTAATTTTCATCCCTAGGATTACATCAGCAGGACCTAAGTCTTTCATGTCAAAGTTCTCATTCAACATATTCTTAGTGGAATTAATGATTTCTAAGGTTGTACCTAGTATAAGCATATCATCAACATACAGGCATACCATCACACAAGCATCAATGACAGATTTAGTGTAAACACATTTGTTAGATTCATTTATTTTAAAACCACTAGAGAACATTACATGTTCAAATTTTTCATGCCATTGTTTAGGTGCTTGTTTCAAGCCATATAAAGACTTTTTAAGTCTACACACCTTCTTTTCATAACCCTTCATCACAAAGCCCTCGGGCTGATCCATATAAATTTCTTCATCTAGTTCACCATTTAGAAACGCAGTTTTTACATCTATTTGATGTATCTCTAGGTTATGGATTGCAGCAATTGCAATTAGCAACCTAATTGAAGTTATTCTAGTGACAGGTGAATAAGTGTCAAAGAAATCTACACCTTCTATTTGTTTATAGCCTTTAGCTACAAGTCTAGCTTTATATTTTTCCACGGTTCCATCAACCTTACGTTTTCTCTTAAAGATCCATTTACAACCTATGGTTTTGCTCCCTGCAGGTAAATCTACTATTTCCCAGGTTTCATTCTGAATAATAGAATCCATCTCACTAATAGTGGATTCTTTCCACCATGGAGCTTCAGACGAAGTCATGGCCTCTTTATAGGTTTGTGGATCAGATTCAACTAAACAGGTAATGAAGTCTGGCCCAAAAGATTTTTCTAATCTAGGTCTTTTGCTTCTTCTTGGCTCATAAACAGGTTCATCTTCTTCTATCGGTAATGAATGGCTAGAAGAAGGAACATCTATAGGATCTACACGTATCACGCGAGATTCAGTTTTCATTGGAAAAACATTTTCAAAAAACGAAGCATCTCTAGATTCCAAAATGGTGTTCACACCAATTTCTGAGTTATCGGAACTCACAACCACAAATCTATAAGCAGTGGTGTGCTCGGGATATCCTAGAAATACACAATCAACGGTTTTAGGTCCTATTTTAGTCCTCTTAGGTGGAGGAATAGAGACTTTGGCTAAACACCCCCACACTTTGAGGTATCCATAAGAGGGTTGTTTGCCTTTCCATAATTCATACGGTGATTTTTCTGTTCCTTTAAGGGGCACTCTGTTCAGGATATAGCAAGCTGAGAGGACGGCCTCCCCCCACAAGTTCGCCGGTAGTCCTGAACTGATTAACATGGCATTCATCATCTCCTTAAGGTTTCGGTTTTTCCGTTCAGCCACACCATTAGATTGTGGTGAATAAGGAGGAGTTACCTCATGAATAATGCCATGTTGCGCACAAAAGTCTCCTATAGGAGTTACGTATTCACCCCCACGATCAGACCTAACAGTTTTAATGGTGGTACTCATCTGGTTTTCTACTTCTAATTTATATAATTTAAATGCTTCAAGAGCATCATCTTTTCCTTTAAGCAAGTAGATATGACAGTATCTAGTACAGTCATCTATGAAGGTAACAAACCATTTTTTTCCACCTCTGGTTTGGATTGATTTCATATCAACTAAGTCAGAGTGAATTAACTCTAAGGGATTAGAAACTCTGTGGACATTTTTCTGAAAAGGCTTCTTCGCATATTTTGATTCTACACAAACTTCACATTTATGTTCATATTCCAAATTTAATTTTGGAATGCAGCCAGATTTTGCCAATTTGTTCATTGAATTATAATTTACATGACCAAGTCTACTATGCCAAATATTCAATGAGACAACAACATAAAAAGAATCAACTTTATTAATTTCAGTAGAGATTACAGATAATTTGTAAAGGCCCTCAGCCTTATAGCCCTTTCCCACAAAGTCCCTACCCTTAGTGATAATCACTTTTCCAGACTCAAAAACAATTTTAAATCCCTTGTCATCTAGCACACCACTTGAAACGAGATTCTTGCAGATGTCTGGTACATGTAACACTTCATTCAATGTGAGGATTTTCCCAGAAGAAAGCTTCAGCGAAACCTTTCCTTTTCCTACAACTTGTGCTGCAGAAGAATTACCCATATAGAGTTTTTCTCCCTCTCCTACTGTCTGGTAGGAGGTGAACATAACCTTGCTTCCGCAGACATGTTTGGTAGCTCCAGAGTCTACCCACCAGTCCCTCACATTGGTAACTAAATTCACCTCAGACACCGTGCCAGAAAATTCATTTTTACTACTTTCAGCCAGGTTTACATTTTGTTTATTAAAATTCGCATCTTTGCGTTTTCTACAATGTATTGCCATATGGCCAGACACACCACAGACATAACAAGCTCCCTTAATCTTACCAATAACAGACTTTGGTTTTTGAAATTTACCTTTTCCTTGAGGTCCAGGCTTGCGCTTGTTGTGGTCCAGACTGAGTGAAGCAAACTTGTGTTCGATCACATGAGCTTTGTTTAACATGTCTCTTGCAGAGGAGACATTCTTGTCCTTTGAGCACAACAACTCTTCAACTTGTATTTTCTTGCCCAGTTCTATCATAGTAATCTCACCAGTTTCATGCCTTAGTCTTCTCTTGTATTCGGCCCATGAACTTGGTAACTTTTCAATCACAGCAGATACTTGAAAGTTTCCAGAAATAGTCATACCTTCAGCAATGATTTCATTAATAATTTTCTGCAACTCCAAACTGGTCAACCACAGATTTTTCATTCAGCATCTTGTATTGTAAAAAACGTGCAACCAGAAACTTTTTACTTCCTACAGTTTCTGCTTCATATTTTTCTTGCAGTGCAGACCATGAATTGTGAGCAGAAAAATGATCTTTAGCATTGTAAAGATCATACAGAGAGTCTTCAAGGCAATTTTAAATATGATTTTTTGCTAAATAATTATTTCTCGTCCAAGTCTCTTTTTCCTTGGATGATTCAGGAGTATCCAGAGCTTTGTTATATGGTTTCAACACTATTTCATCAAGCATGTGGAAACTCAGGAAAAAGAGCATCTTCGACTGCCATCTCTTAAAATCCTTACCAGAAAACTTCTGAGGTCTCTCAACATCAGTCTTTGCCATTGTTACAGAAGATCTTTTGATTGCACAGATATTGAGTTAAGAATGTTGGATAAGTACCTTCCTGTAACAGAGAAACACAAACAACAGAGAACTTGAAGATGATTAATGGAGGGTTAGAATGAAGCAGTACACACACTCAAGCACAGAGAGGTGAAGTCGCCTGTTCAACAGACTGCCCTTAACTCAATATTTTCCAGGTACACCTTCAGGAAGATGCTGATATACCCTTTCAGTGACAAACTTGAATTCAGGATAAAATCACCTGATACCAACCCAGCTAGAAAAGCTCGTTGGCCCGTTGTGAACTTAACAGTAGAAGAAAAAATGAAAGTAAACTAGTGCGCAAATCAAAGCAAGAAGAGGGGAAAAGTCGTCAGGACAGTGGCTGCGACTGGGGTAAACGAAAACCTTAGCATTGTTGTTCTTTTATAGGAGAAGTAATCTTTTGAGTTTTAAAACGGTGAAAAATTTAATTTGAAATATTAAATCCTCATTAAAACAAAACGTTAAGATTTTTAATTAAAAAAATATTTATGATTTTATTTTTCATTTAATTCAAAACGGTAAAATATTTTTTTAAAATAAAGAAAAGTTTTCTCATTGATGGGTACACGCCAAGGCTCGCGCCAAGGCTCACGCCAAAAGCACACGCAAGCACCGCAAGCCCGCAAGCCATTTCCCAAGTCCATATCCAATCCACTAGTTCTTTTCCTTATATAGAACGTTTGTGGTAATATACATGAACTTCCTCCTTGGTTTGCCCAATGTGGGACAATCAAAGGTTTCTCATTCACTAAGAAGTGAAAATGGATGGCTATAATTCCACCCAAGTTTGGACCAGTGATCCTAGCACCCATCAAGTTAATTATAGTAACAAAAATCATTTTAAGTAATAAACTCTTAATTTTAGTATTAGCCATTTTTATTTCCAACATTATTAACAGAATCAGTATAAATGGTCATGATACGCGGTAACTAACTCCTTTCTATTATTTTTTTTTTTTATCCATTTTCCGTGAGTTGTAGAGTAAAGTATTACTCATTGTAGTTAATGTGCTGTTTATGAGTACCATTGACAACCCCATGGTGTACAGTACAACACATTAGAGAGAAATCGGGTTTTAGGAAAAACAAATTTACCAATTTGTTTTGTTGGTTGCAGGAAACCTTTGAGAGAAATGGGGTTTTAAAGTTTTGGCAGCATTTTGATGCATACAGTGATCTTGCTATTCCAGAAACGAAGACTTTCGATGTACGTATGTTGAATTACACCGTGTAGCTTTTAGATTTTTTCAATGATAATGGGATTTTAATTGTTCAAACTAATTTTTCAATGATAATATATGTATGCTGAATTACTATCGTAGTTGAGAAAATATCATTCCAGGAATGAGACTATGTATGAATTACTCTATATGCTCCCTGTTGTATTTGTAGGTTGCGCCACGCTAATTATTCATTAGTTTTAGTTCTACGTTGTTGATTTTATAGTCAATTCGAATCATATGTGTATCTTACATCTAGTTGACCTATTGTTATATCTAATTTTTTTGTGGATATGTATATTCAGATCAGATCAGATCATTATCATGTTTTCACCCTCCTCATTTGGTTACAGTAATTTTATTTATTGTTTGTAGCACTGTGACATAGTCTTGTTACGTTATATGTTTGTGGAGAGTGTACTGAATCCACAGTAAGTTTATACGATCGCTCTGAATCAAACAAATATAGTTACTGTAAAAATTTATATTTTAACGCCATCTACATCTGAAGCATATTTTTTTGGTTATACTCAAATTATATATCCTCTATTTATTTATTTTTAAACCTGTTAATCCACTAATATGTACAAAAATGTTAGTTTAGCATGTATTCTGTTATTGATCAACTTTCATAGAAGAATGTTAGGGTGTAATTCTGGAGGCTATTAAGTTCATTAGGTTCATATAATTTGGCTCATCTAATTTTCCATAATATAGTTTTAGATTGGGGTTTCACGTACAGTTTATGAACATAAATTTCATAGTATGTTCAGTTGTAGTATTAGTCTGGAAGTTATCGATCACCGTGACCTTCACAAATACTTTTCGAAAAAAAAAAAGGATTATTTATCTTCGTTGATTTAGGAAGCTGCTGATTGGTAGCCGCAAATGGAAACACAATCCCATGTCGTACTTGATATTTTGAATTCAGGTATAGTTTGAGTGTTACCGTACTATTAGAAGATGTTATGTTTTTGCTTGCATTTTGTAGGGAATTGCAGACAAAAATGCATTTCAAGGAAATGTCCATCTTTAAGGTACTATGTAGATTTTGGTTAGTATCGTTTCGATTCATTAGTAGATGCAATGTAGTGCATGATAAGGGAATTATGAGGTTAGATTTACAAAGACATTAAAGGTTTTACTGAATTAGACTGAAATGTTAACATGGTAACCTCTGATGACCTACCTACCTACGCCTCCTGAATCACTAGTAATGCCAAAAGTGGACAGACATCCTTCTGTAACCAGTACTGAGTGTGACTTACATTGGCATAACTTTGAAGCAAATTGGGTCGGGATAGTCGGGTAGCATTTAAATATAAGTTGATCACTTAGAACCCCACCCTTATATGACTTTCAAAGTATCCAAATGTAATATGAATGTGCCAGTTAAATTTGTTGGGTTAGGAGATAGGAAATATGAAAATATACTGACGGAAATTTGAGGATGGTATTTGAGAATTCATGCAAAAAATAAAAATTATCAACATGCCTATATTGAATTTTGGCTTCGAGATTTTTTGATAGCTAAACGATTCGTATAATTAATGGGAGTCGCATGTTACAATGAATTGTTTTAAAGGTTAGACCAATAAAAACAAATGGCAATACTGCACGAATGAAGTTAAATTTAAATGTATGGAAACTAAAATTGAATGAGAGGCGAAGCAGAACAGTAGCAGGTAGCTTTTGAGGATAAGATTTTGGGTCTTAAAAGCGGATTTTGGGCTACAACGGTAACTTTTAAGTCACAAGAATGGGTTTTGTGTTCTGTTGCAGATGTGTCATCACAAGACATATTTTATGGTGTGATGCCAAATTTTGAGTTAAATCAACATTTTGTCTTTTTAAATTTCTCCACACACATTATGTATAAAAATAAATTTCTATGTACATATTATAGTTAGAAATACAGTGTGGTACAAGCCAAAAGAAGACTTGACATTTGACTTTATCATATGTTGCAAGAAAGTTTCCCTATATACAAATTTTTACTTATGATCATAGCATACCATCATGGTTAAAAATAACTGCTTTTCATGATTATAAAACTGTTATTTAATATAGTCTCGACTTGATTATTATGTTTATTCACTTTAATATTTTTTTGAATGTTTTTGTAGATTTCAAATGTTGATTATGTGATGTTTTAAGCATGTCACCGTGGATTAATAAATATTTAAATAATAAAAATATCGGAGATAGAGAAATAGGGCTTGCAGTAGGCACAATGCAATCGTATGCAACTACTTTCGTGCACTTTGGTGAGGATAAACAACCTATACTAAAATCTAAATATTATATCTGAATTACACACCATAGTATTAATAAGAAGAAATTTTGTAGGTGCTCCCTATGTACAACAAAAAAAATCACAGATCTCCACCTCCAAAAATAGGACAACATTACCGTAAAAGGATCAATATGAGTTAGCCAACCTCAGACGGAAATCTTGTAGGTGAACCCTAGATTTCTGATTCACAATTTAATTTTTGGCTATTATTTCTCAAATCATTGTTGTTATTTTTGATTCTTAAGAAGGGAAATTAGTGTTGAAAATAAATCTAGAGGTGTTAATACATACCTTGATTAAGGCATGTTCTTCATGTTAACGTACCTTGAAATTTGGAGATTAAAAAAGAAGAAGAAAGGAACAGAGAAAACACTGAGTTTAACCCAAAATATTTAAAACTCAAAAAGAATTGACTCTGTTTTTAGTACAGCTAATACCTCATAACAGCTGTGGTCAAGAAAATTTTGATAAATTTGACTTTATGTGAGAATTTGTCTATATGGTGATGATAAGTTCTATTTATCATTGGAGATTTCTGAATCTATACTTGCTTAGGTGTGATGTTTGGAATGGACGCAACGAGTAAAACAATTATTATGTATAAACTACACATTGGAGAAGTATTATCGACTGTAACCACAATTGGTGAGTTTATTTTTTCCGCAATAAATTCAAGATGTTGAATTGTTTGTGTTTAATGTTTGTCAATAACTTTTGTAAGTATATTCTTTTGTCCAATGGAAACTTTACATACCTCACATAATTATTATTGGGACGGTAATTCTATTCTTCTTGAGTTGGAGTTACACTGTATTTTATTTATTCATTTACTGCCTTTGTGTAGGTTTTAATGTTGAAAAGGTTCAGTATAAGAATGCAATTTTCACTATGTGGGACGTAGGTGGCCAAGAGAAACTAAGGACACTATGGAGGCATTAGTTCAATAATATTGATGAATTGGTAACATTTTAAATTGCTCATATATATTTTCCCCCACTAATTATGATCTAGAGGTGTTAATACATACCTTGATATTTTATTTATGTAATAATCGGGGAGCAACGAATACTCATGCATGATCCAGTGGTCCTTCTCAAGTTTCACATGATTCGACGTCTTTCCCTCCACTGGATTCCGCTGAAGGGTAAGCCCCAGATTTATGATTCACGGTTAGTGTTGTTTCATCGTGCAAGGTAATTTCTTTTAAGCTTTTCTCCGATTCTTTCAAGCTTTTCTACGTTTGTATTAGAGTTTGGTGCATTTATATTCCCCTTTTCATAATATTTATTCTGGATTCTGAAATTTGTTACTATAAGAGTACTATATTAGGAAACAACTGTATATAGGGATTTGTTACTTCGCAAAGTGGTGTTACTATGATTTATGATGATGTTATTCCTCATTCTCGATATATACAGGGACAATGCTTTGACACTTGGTGCATCTACTGTCATGATGGGGAGTTTCTTCGATGGTAGCACCGAGGCTCTTGATGCCTACGAACTTCAGGTGTACATGAACTATTATCTTATATTGAAGTCTTCTAAGTTGTGAATATAAGAGTTTGATGGTTGTGTTTACCCTTATCAACAATGTTTAGGAAAATGTACCATGTACATTGAAGCGACAAAATACAACAATGTACAAGAAAATTGTTAATTTCATTGAAAGTATTCAAGCACAATGTGGTTCATGGTTTCTAATCATTTAAATGTTTTATCACAAAAGTAGTTTAGTCATCGTAACAATGAGTAACCTCCATACAGAACTTTGTTTGCTTGATCCAAGTTATGAATAATGCAATGTTATGTTGTCTTCTCTCAACTGGTAGAGCACATGGTTCACATCCATGTAGATGTGAGTTCGACTCCCGTACGTGACAATCCAATTAGAGAGATTCATGGTAAGAATGGTGATAAGATGGTGATGGATACTTTTTAATGGATCAACGCAAAATATCAAGAACATGAAGAACATCTCAATTAAAAATCAATCGAACTGAATATTCAAGACTTTTATCAAAATACAAAAATGCTAAAAAATATAGTTCGATTTTACAGGTTATTAAAATGTCCAAAATGATTTTTTAATAAACTATTAAAATTTTAATTTGGATAACAAAACCAAAACTAAAAAAAAATTAATAAAAAAAAAAATTAGATTTATGTGTTTTAAAACTATGTAGTTCAGTCAGATTGATTGTTGAGAAAATGAACGAACTAATTATATTAAATATATGTATGGTCCAGGTTTTTTGTTACGTTTAATGTCCGAACCTGGAAATTTGAACTATTATCAATTTTCTGGATAATATTAATTCGCACATTGGTTTTTTCATTACAAACAAACTAGTCTTTAGTTATTGCTATAATTGTTTGTTGAAAGAGAAAAACAAACCAATATTCGAATTAAAAATTTATATAGTTCAGGTCATAATGGGTATACATGTGTAAACCTTAGACATTTGATTAAATATTTCGTTCTTTGTTATTTTCTTAAAAGTCCTAACTCATCTATGTATTTGAAAATTATATTGTTCGAACAAATTGTTAAGAAAAAGAACGAACTAACTTAATGTGTATATGATTTGATTTTCTTATCACTTATAATGCACGAGCCTGTAAATTTGAATTGTTATCAATTTTAGGGATAATACTGGTTCATATATTGTTTGTTCATTATAAACGAACTATATTAAAATTCCTATGATTCAAGCTCATTGTGGATATATATGTAAGAACCATACATATTTGAAAATTATATAGTACGAACTGATTGATGAGAAGAGTAACAAACCAATTGGTGTGAATTTAAATTCTCAGAACCAATTCGAAACAAATAATTCTGGTTCTTGTATGAGTAATTTAGTGTTTGGATCGTATATTTTGTTAAGTTTTAGGGTCAGATATGTGTATGTTGCTGATTTTGGGTCGTTGGACTATGAGTCAATTATTGGAAAAATCATTAGCACGTAAATTACATGTGTCTAATTCTGTTAGTAACTATTATTAAAGGTCTCCATTCCGTCAAAGTTAGGGTCATTGTTGTCAATGTCATGACTATTATTTCTATTATATCTTCCAATTCCACCTCTTCACCCTCATAATAAAAATCAATTATACTTTGATAAGCCACAATAAAACATTGTTATTACTTACGTACGTGATATATAGATTTAAAAACATATTATTCGATCGATTTGTCCAACATGGTTTTATGTGCTTAACACAACATAGTGAGATGACAACTCAATAAAATGCATCCTCATCCTCAAAAGATGCAAAAGAGATACCAATGAATCAAAATGAACGAATCACAAGAGAATGTGACACAACTTCGAGGAATCAATGATATAATTCAACAAATAAGCTCACAATACCAATAGTGTTTCTGTTGTAATATATGTGTTTCAGTTTCTCGGAAATCATTACAATGCAACAACAACAATACTAATAAATTAGAAAGTTAATATAGTTATCATATTTGGTTGATCGAGGCGAGTAATTTTCATTGGTTAAAATTGTTTGGATTCGTTTTTTTTTTCCTGAAGACACTTAGTGTAGACTCAAACTACTAACCCTTGGTATGAGAGTTAGTCTTTAGCCTAACCAATATTGATAGTTTGTTAGTTAATATCAGCCGTTTGTAGAGTAGAAAACTAGATTTATAGTATGCGGTCACTCACATAGTGCTAGTTCATGCAAAAAACTTTTGTTTGATATATTTTTTTTTTTTGTAAACAATCATGTAATCACCGTTTCAGATTGAATGAAATGTGATCCGATTGTTCATCAAAAAAAAAAAGGAAAAGAGATTAAGTCGAAACCAAAGATAAAACACAACATCAATCCAAAGAGCCTACTAAGATCACAATTAACTTAGTTTCTCATCAAGAGAGTAATAATTATAGAAATAGTTTTCCCCATAGAAATTCGGATCCACAACCTGACAACCACACTCCCCACAAAGATATATCATTAAGCACAAGTTCAAAAGAACTCCCCTCCCTATGTGTTATCATTCTCCAATCATAATAATAACAACATCAATCAACCTTTACCAGAGAAAGGTTTAAGCACCATGATTTTAATTATCACCATTAAAGGATACAAACTAAAACCAAACCAACCCACATGCATACTAATAACCAATTAAGAACATAAGAGATATTAGTACTATGTGACTCACATATTAGATAATCATCACGACTTTCTTATGATCTTGATATAATAATCTTATACAAAAGTGAAAAATACGAGGGCAGCGTCTACACCGCTAATTTTTCTGCAATAACCTATGTTAGACGCACCTTATATAATCTTATCAGAACAATAACAACTCAAGATTATTTCAAAAGGGCGATCTTGGATATAATCTACGAAACCACTTAAGGTATAGATTATGGGATTGATTCATATGTTAACATATATTTATATTTACTTTAATTATAACTATAATAATTATAATGCAGAAAGGTAAAGTAAATTACATGACACAATAAGATTTTGTTAACGAGGAAAATTTCTTGGAAGAAAAACCCTGAGACGTAGTCCAATTTTGAATAATCTTAGAATTGCCACTATACATATTAAGTACCACAACTTCATATAGTTGAGACCGAATAAAATATCCCTACTTACTCAGTTTCATCGGTACCCCTATGCCTACAACCAATCTGGCCAACGTACATGAATCACCTAACATAACCCACTGCCAAATATTATTTTTCCCATGTAAAAACTTCTACTTCCAATTCCTCTGGGACGTATTACAAACAAAAAGGAATCAATAACTAGTCGCAAACACAACCACTAATCCAATTACAAATACCAACATATATTAATAATCAATATACGAAATCAAGGATTTTCCCCTTAGTTACCAAGACAATAAGATATAAAAAATATGAAACTCCTTGATGATCAATAAGATCAATCAAGCTTTACGATTACAGAAGTAAACAACTTTTTTGTCGTCCACAAGATTTATGTATATCAAAGATAAACAACTTGTTGTCTATGACAATCAAGTCTAACAAATAATCACACAAGATCAAAAACACAAAAGAACTTAAATCTTCTTAACCTTCAATAATAACAACTTGCACATGATTTCACTAATGATTTGTCTCACACAACGGAGTCTGTTAACGTTGGCAAATCAATAGCTCTATCTCAACAGATGTAGAATCACTTAAATCTGCAATAGTCAAATCTTTAAAATCTTGAGTGGCCTTATATCATAAGAGAATTACCGTAGAATAAACAAGAACTTATCTAGAAGATAAGTATATGAGTTAGTTCAATAACAATTAATATCAATCGAAAACTGAATCATAATCTGTTTTCCCATTAGTGATACTTCTAGTGTTTCTTTGATCCCAATAAGAAGACTTAAAATGCAAAGCGCTTTCGTTCAAAACCAAATCGAACCAATCACAACTATGTTAATCGAATCAACAATATCACACAAAGTGTGAGTCTGGATAAGTTTGTAAGAATAGAATCTCCACTATTTGCAGTGTAATAACCTTGTTTGGAAAATGATGTGATTGTAAAAGTGGTAAAAAAAATCGTTACTTGGACTTATTAAGATTGATTTTACACCTAATTATAATTTTTAAACTAGTAAATATTTAAAAGATGATAACAAGATTGAGAGAAACTGGGACTCAGAGTTCCACCATTTTTCATATTCACGTGATTCATACGTTAATTCTAGACAATTACAGCTCATATACTAAAAGTATTGAATGTAAATTATAAGCATGGTGCATCAAAAGTACGTAAGACTAAGCATACATCATCAAACAAAATACCATTTAATAAATAAAAATCATAAATCAATTTAAATTAATATAAAAAATCATAAACAAATTAATTATAATTACCACAATCATAAAATATGGCTTCCTCCATTGTCCCGGTGATGGGGTTTAGCTCATCATGCTCAAAACACTCTCAAAAGATAGAAACATGTCTCAAAAGTGCTTGGGAAGAAGAAAAGAATAAAAAATAATTGACACAAGGAATTTGAGAAACGTTACAAACTGTGTTCTCTCTGTTGCTAAAGAATAAAATAACAATCGAGTAAATGACTAATTCTAGGTGTTGTATAGAGATAAGGTTTTAGCAAAAGTTTCTGCGACTGTTCTCTGTAGATGGTTTCTTCTTCTTCTTCCTCTTTCTCGCTGCAACTCAGATGGAGTTTTTCTTCGAACTGAATTTTTTCTTCTTCTCCAATCTGGCCAAGCCAGCCTCCCTAAAGTTGTTATCCTCGATATCTATTTATAATAGAACATCGAACAACTCCCAAATTTTAAAATAACTTCATACAATCTTCAAAAATATTTTCCATTTATGAGATAATTCTCGTGAAATATCTCGATGAATATCTTTCTCTCACCGTTACCTAGTT
Source organism: Papaver californicum (assembly GCA_023531435.1). Lineage (NCBI taxonomy): Eukaryota > Viridiplantae > Streptophyta > Magnoliopsida > Ranunculales > Papaveraceae > Papaver > Papaver californicum. The sequence goes on along the minus strand of JAJJMC010021453.1, from coordinate 2,381 downwards.
TCAACTCGAGAATAATACTGTTTAATGTTAAGGAGATAAAATATCCAAAGAAAAATCATTTTGTATCAAATCAGATCACCGAGTATATCTTGTTTTACCAGCTAATTTGTTTTTTTATCAAAAACCAAATAATCACGAGATTTTGTTTCCAAACTTGTATACATATCCTTTTATTAAGGCAAGTTAGTCTCCTCAAAATTCTCTCCTAAACTCACAACAAATCTTCAAAGTTTCGAGAAGATAAATTCCCGCCCAAATTCGTATTTCAAATGGGAAGAAGGTGGTGAGTTCCCTTATCCAATTCGTGGGTGCCTTTAGCCAAATTATTGGGGGTTCCTTTAACACTATCAGAAAACAAAAAATTATAATTTTGAAATTACCAAAGATATTTTTTCCAATACCGATTTCGAAAATTGAATATTCTTATATTCTTTCGATATTATAGACACGTGATTGTGTCATAAAATCTTAGAATATATTTTGAACTCATATATGAGAAATCCTTTTAGTATGACAACTAATATTAGCTAGCAGACAGTGTATACTTGCCAAATATAATCAACTAATTATATGCAAACTTTTGGGAAAGATAAGCATATCGATTTCAATTCTAAAAATAGATTTGAATATGTTTCTCATAGTATAAGTAGGATCTTAGCCTTGGGTATCAAAACAATATATATGAACAATTTTTTTTAAAGATTTATATGAACAATAATATATTAAAGTAATCTAAGAGGTAGGATCATCTAATTTATATCCATCATTAGGCACTTAGATCATAAGAATGATCAAGTCATCTAATCAACTAAATCCATGTAAAATAACTTTGCATGTTATGTTTTCATTAATGAACACGACTTAAAGAACTTGGATAGAAATAAAACAAATCAAATTCAATAGCTACTAACCTAGGTTTGAAGGATGACGCCATCGTTTGTCTTCGATACGTCCTCATCTCTTCGAGGAGTAACTAGTGGTTGCCTAAATATTTATATGTCCTAAGTCTAACCTAACGAAGTTGACTTCAGTAAACAATTCAAACGCCTTAGTTTTATAATTAAACTTGATAACCAAACTTGACATACCGACACTTGGTTGGGTTCAGCAGTTCTCTAACAAAAATCCTGATTCGATATAAGCTATCACCAACAGTCTCCAATCACAAGCAAGTAAGATGATCTATGAGATCATAAATTTATAACCAATCAACTTAATGAAAGAATTTAAAGTTTACTTCATGAAATTCAAGCAACACATAAGAGACTTTTATCAAATAAACAATTATTGAAATCACACTATCAATCATCACTATTAATGAAACCAAAAAGATTCATCGATATAAATACTTCTTATAAATATTTGTATCGATAGACATAGAAATATGTTTTATGCAATAATTGAAAGACATCAAAATTGATTAATGATGGGTTGTCCCCTGATCAAAATACTTTATACACATTCAACAATAATGAGTAGAGTAGCAAGTAAGGATTCACTCCCACAGAGAGCATGTAATTGTTGTTTGTTGTCAACTTCTTTCGTAAACAAAGGGGGTTGTGGAGTTTTCATACTAAAAGTGAACTAATGAAAGTAAAAACGAAGTAAGTAAAGGTTGTAATTAGAAGGAAAAAATACTAGTTAGAGGTTTCATCAATCACTTTGCTCTAAAGTACCAATCAACATTCAACAATGGATGAGAAGCCTGGAGAGGACCGGGTTTCATTAATTTTTCTCTAAAGTACCATTAAGTAATCAACAATGGATAAATAGGCTTGAAGAGGCACATGTTTCAATCACTTTGTTGTAAAGTTGAAGTTGAGATGAATAGGCCTAGAGAGGACCGGGTTTCAATCACAATCATTTTGCTCTAAAGTTAGTTGAAGTTGAGCTCTAATAAAGTGGAAATTAAGATGAAGAGGCTCGGAGAGGCCTGAGTTTCAATCATTTTGCTTTCAACAGTGGATGGAGAAGCCTAGAGTGGCCCTCTCTAAAGTTAGTTAAATTTGAGCTCTAATAAAGTTGGAGTTGAGATGGAGATGCCTGGAGAGACATTGGTTTCAATTACTTTTCTTTCAGCAGTGGATGGAGAGGCCTAAAGAGGCCCGAGTTTCCATCACAATCACTTTGCTATAAGGTGTGATGAAGAGGCCCGGGTTTCAATCACAATCACTTTGCTCTAAAGTTGAGCTCTAAATTTGAAGTTGAATTTGGTTTGTTGGCTTGTGGATGCTAGCCCATATATGACTATTAAGTGGGCATCCAAATCATTGTTGATTGGCAATTAATATACCAATCCTGATCTCATATATAGAAGATCATTGGAAACCCCTGTTGATAGACACATTTTAGTGTCTAATTTGCACCTTAATTTCTAGTGA
>JAJJMC010021452.1:0-17950 GCA_023531435.1 Papaver californicum | reverse complement strand
TCTCGTGAAAAGAATCGACATGCAGATGCACTGGCGTATATCTCGTCCATGATAAATGACCCAAATACCAAAGCGCTAAAAATTGGGAGAATATACGAGCCATCCATAAGAGGACAAGTGTTAAATAACATAGAGGAAGATGGTATCGATGACTCAGCCATACAAAGTGCCACATCTACATCGCAACAAGAAAATGATCAACCAAGTAAGCCCGATTGGAGAGCCCCGATACATCAATATTTACAAAATAAAGTGTTACCAACAGATTCTAAAGAAGCAAGGAAAATTCAACTTAAGTCAAACAGTTACCAACTTAGAGATGGAATTCTTTATCGACATTCTTTTCTTGGACCATTATTTCGATGTTTATCACAAAAAGAAGGATTGCGAATTCTCAAAGAAATACATTATGGAGATGCAGGAAACCATAGTGGAAGACAATCGCTAGCATTAAAAGCCAAAATGCAGGGTTATTATTGGATTTCCATGTTGAAAGATTCGGAAGAAATGGTTTGAAGGTGCGAAGAATGTCAACGATTTGGTAAGAAAATCAAAGCACCAGCTACGGAATTAAATTCAATTCTTAGTCCATGGCCATTTGGGAAATGGGGAGTTGATATAGTCGGACCATTAGCTGAAGGCACAAAGAAAAGAAAATATTTAATTGTGGCCACTGATTATTTCACCAAGTGGGTAGAAGCAAAAGCACTAGCGCGAATCAGAGACACTGATGTTTTTACATTTCTATTTGAGAATATCATTTGTAGGTTTGGGATTCCAGCAGCGATAGTCTCTGATAATGGAAAACAATTCCAGGGGAAGAATATCGATATGCTATTTGAAACATATAATATTCAGAAACATAAGTCTACACCTTTTTACCCACAAAGTAATGGGCAAGCAGAATCCACAAATAAAACAATCGCAACAAATCTGAAGAAGACATTGGATGGATATTATAATAAGTGGTGCGAACAATTACATAATACATTATGGGCATACAGAACCACGAGAAAAGCTTCAACTGGAGAATCACCATATCTTCTTACTTATGGAACGGAAGCAGTAATACCAACAGAAGTTATTTTGCCTACGACCAGAACAGAAGCATGGGAGAAAAACCTAAATTCAGATCTCATGTTACAAAAATTGGATGACTTGGAAGAAAAAAGAGAAGTGGCACTCCAAAAGATGGAGAATTATCAAAGGGGATTAGCTCGAGACTACCATAAGCGTGTAAAATCCCGAAATTTTGTCCAAGGTCAATATGTCCTCCGGCAAATAACAGAACACCAAAGGGACAAAAGAGCAGGAAAATTCGCACCAACATGGGACGGACCATACGTGATTCAAGCGTCGGCAGGACAAGGGTCGTACTATCTTCAGAATTTGCAAGGAGAAATTTTAAAGCATCCGTGGAATGCACAATATTTAAAGCTTTACTATCTGTGAATAACAATGCAATGTTACCACAAAAAGCAGGTACATAGACAATTAATTCATTAATTTCTTTTATAATCACTCCAAGAACATCGTACCATGGAGAATATTATAATTCCATTTAATCCCGGAATGTCATATACTTTGAATCCAGGAACATCATATCTTGGAGATTGTCATGATTATTAATATAATCAAAATTCCATTAATGCCGGAATTTCATATACTTTGAGCGCTCAAAATTACTCCAGGAACATCATATTCTGGATATCGTTGCGATTGACGACATAATCATATACAAAAGGTGAACATTATCCTTAGAGAATTTTATTAACAATGAAATTCTTATCAAGAAGGGGTTCCTAATTATTGGTTTATCAATTTTCAGAGTACATTTCGGGACCAACCTTGTATCTTACCCCTGGCCCGGGTTTGTTTCGTATGTGTGGGATCTCGAACAACATGATTTGAGGTAAAAAGTACTTCAATTCATGGTACTTAGAAAATCATATGATAACCAAAAGAATTACTTAATCACATTTTCTTGTGCAGGAAATAACATTAAAGACATATCAAAAGGATGCAAAAGAAAATCAATGAAAGATAAACAAAGTACAACATAGTGGAGTCAACAGTAAATGAAATTACAAAGGACATAATCAGATATCGGGAAGACCGGATCGAGATGGTGGAGGAGGAACTGCAGGCACAGAAGCGCGCTTACTAAGCACTGAAGGATCGGATTGTGCACGTCTAAAGCAGTATTGAAGGACATTGCAATTTTTGCTTTAGCATCCTGCCTGACCCATTGAACGAAATCACGCCCAAAGTTGATTTCTTTGTGAAGCTCTTCGATCCTTTGCTGATTTGCTTCTATTTGAGCACTAAGACACGATTTTTGTTTTTTCTCTTCACTTAATTTTGCAGCTAATGAATCAATCTCTTGTTCACGAGCAGTAATTTTGGAAAGTTCGGTAGATAGTCGAGCATGTAAACTCTCAATTTTTGAGGCGCTAAGAGTCACATTATATTCGGAAGTCTTTAACTCTTGAGTAATGTTTTTCACTGAATCTTTCGCTGTATTAAGCTCAGTTTCTACTTGTATTGCTCGATCCTTAGCTTCATTAAATTTTTTCTCCAAATCTGAAAATACAGGAAAATATTAGACAAATTTTATGATATCAAGAACTATAAAATTAGGTAAACCAAAAATGTACCTCTGACAACAGATTTAAATTCTAATTCTTTTTGAGTTAGCAATTTTACAACTTCTCGATATTTTGATTCTGCTTTATTACGCCTCCAAGTGGCTAAATCAAAACTATCGTTCAGTTGAGTCAGTTTTTCTCTAACCACATTCATCTCTTTGAAAACTTCCCTTACATGATTATTCAATTGTACCATTCTACGTTCGATCCTAAATAATGTCTCCATATTTTCCACTGGACCTAGTATAAAATTTAAATGTTTCATATAAATCAAGTAAATAAAATAGTAATTGAAAAGGTATGAAAAATAAACCTTGATTTTGATTCTGAAGATCTTGATTGTGACCTTCAATAGTTCGGAGACGATCCTGTTGTTGCTGATATTGATCATTATGTTGATGTTGAAGCTGTTGAAGTTGTTGAAGTTGTTGAAGTTGTTGTTGAAGAAGATCATTTTGCTGTTGCAATTCATCATTCACTTGTTGTAAGGAGGCATTCTTCTCCTTCATCTCCCCTGATTCTTTCTTGCATATCAATCCCATCATGGTAGCTCGAGCCTTATAAAATTTATAACCACTAAATAGACAGTCGTTACTATATTGGAGTTGGGCTAAAGCTTGTTGCGGAAGTGAATATAACGAACTATCGGAAAGACTCAAAACTTCATTGAAGGTTGGAGGAGGCTTTACAGGAAAACTCTGCTCAAAAATATCACTCTTGGACCATGCATCCAAAGTTTCGTCCATAGGAATCGCACTAAGTGAATCCCGGAATCGAGACATGAAGCCAGAATCAGATTTGATAACCTCAGCAGTAGCTGAAACATTCCAAAGCCCTTGAGAAAGAAACCATTTATATGCTTCTTCTTCATCACCAACTAAATTAAAACCTTCACTGGAGATTCGATCGGAAATAGACTTCAGAGTAGAAGGATCGGCACTTGGAATTGAAGTATCGACCTCAACAGCAACAGAAGTAGATCGAACCAAAATTTTGGAAGGAGCGATCGATTCGAGAATTACTTCAGAAGTCCCTTCGACTTCAGGAGGGATCGAACTGGAAGGAGGGATCGAACTGGAAGAAGGGATCGAACTGGAAGGAGGGATCGAACTGGAAGAAGGGATCAAACTGGAAGGAGGGATCGAACTGGAAGGAGAGTTTTCTTCTTCAGTCCGGTCAGTAATGTTAGCTTCTTCAACAATGGCGGTATTAGCTTCAACATTCATATTTTCCACACCACCAATCGGAAGTATCTCGGCATTATCCTTCTCCGATGTATTCTCTTCTTCAACATGAGATACTTCATTCACTACATCAACAAGATCATCAATAACAATATCATCTCCCTCTTCTTGAGGAAGGACAGAAAAAGTTTCCAATGCACCATTATCGGGTACAGGGGAATCAAGCACGAAATCAAAAGGAAGTGGAGAAACGATGTTATAAAAATTGGATGAAGTACCAGAAAGAGGTGCAACAATAGGATCGGATCGTTCCGATACCACAATTTCTGCTGGCATCGAGGAAACTGGAATAACATCGATAGGATCAGACTGATCCAATGGAAGAGCAACAATCGAGCTACCTTCTCCCTTATTCAAACTGGAAGCCATCTCTCCTACAACCTCAGTTGAAAGTTCAAGAGTTCTGGGCTTCTTCTGCTTCTTCTCTGCTGTGAGAATTAATTTTCGCTTTCCTTTACCCTCAACTGCGGGTTCGATCGATTGTTCATTCTCGACGATCTCTCTATTCTCGACGATTTTAATACCTCGATCAGGTGGAGGAAGGGGGATTCCGATGTCCAAAGAAGGATCAACCTGGAATCAAAAAAGTAATAACATTTAAAAGAAGACATTAAAAATCGATACACTATATCTAAAAGGAATGATATCAACTAAGAATTCCGAACCTTGAAGTCAAATTTATAATCATCAAAGTTCAATCTCCAGGGGCAATAGTTCGGGAAACAATTGCGAAGATGTTGAATTTCACTAGTAGGGATGTCACCATATACCCAAGGTCCCTCGATCAGAATAGGGGTGCGATACCATTTATAATCATGTTCTCGACGAATTCTCTCATTTGAAGGAAAGTCAGCATTGGTATATGGAGCTACCTTGATTCTGGGGTCATCAACTTCTCGAAGAAGAGGAAACCCTTGGGAGCATTTGCGAACAGGACTAACACTCCATTTAACATAATTTTTAACAGTAATACCATCACCATAAGTATTCTGGAAATTCTCAGGCGTATAATGAACACGTTCTGAAGGATCGGGAACATAACAAGTAAGACGGGTACGACCCTCACTGCGAAGGGTACATTCATCGAGAATTCGCCACCAATTACCATTATACTGTGTGATAGAACGAAGTTGAGTATGTGGAGCCCTGCTGCGAGTAGCAAGAACTGTGAACTGGAAAGGGTTGTTCTTTTCATACAGAGGGAGATGAAGACCAGCTTCCAAGGCACCAACAGAAATTAATAATCTATGATGGGTATATTGAAATTTTTTCATCGAATCGTAGGTTATCATATCGGAAGCACTATCAACAAAAGAAACTTTAAATCCTTGAAGATTATGTCTTCTTTTAAATTCTTCAATATCCATAGATCGATAGCTATAAGATGACATTGACCGTTTATTCTTGGGGGCAACATGAGGGACATCGGGAGAAGAATCCCGTACGGTACGAGGTACAGCAGGAGAAGGGATAGCAAGAGATAAATCTCGACGAGAAACAGCATATCGAGATGAAGAAGACCTACTTGATCTCCTGTTTTCACCTTGATTGCTGGCAGCATCAGATTTTCTTGGAGACATATTGAAGATCTGAGCAAAAAGAAACAAAAGAAGGAAAAAATTAATATATGAAGAAATTACCTAGCAATAATTACAGTGTAAAAAAGGGCCTTTTCATTCATACATAACCTTAGAATCACAATCTTTTTTACTACACCGATAGACCCTCAGCCATGAAAAGAAAATTTTGAATCAAGAAAAATAAAATTACTTACATGAAGAAAAGAAGTTAACAATGGTCAAATTGAAGTAGAGAAGAAACCAATTAACAAGAACAAAACTCCTGAGTAGTGGGAAGATTTGAAAAGTTTAAGGAAGACAAAGTGCAATAACTAAAAAAGAGACAGTAGAAAGTTACAGGATATTTAAAGAAGAAGAATGGTAACCGCCACAAGATGGGAGAGCAAAATAATCGGAAAAGATTTGATTTCATTGAAAAAAGTGTAACTGACATAATCATGTTAATACCAGCGGAAAACTCGGATAACGTGCAGAAAAGAAACTGAAAAGTTAAAAACGACAAGTCCTTCTCTATTTTTCAAAATCTCGGATCGACCGTTGGATGATTTTGTAAAAAAGAGAAGAAGGGGGCAAATTGTTAGTAAATTAAAGAAGCATGACACGTGGAAGAAGATCAAGTTAAGAAGCAACCAGATTAAAAAAGGTGAGAAACACAGGATCATTATTAAAGATATCAAATTTCAAAAAGACACGAGACGTTTCCTGACATCTAAGCGATGAATCGCATGAATGACACATAAGATCGAGAAAGCTGAACACCATCGAATAAAACAAACAGCATTAAATGATAGCTGATCGAGAAAGTAAAAAGTTATTATTACTATATTATTTTAGGATCGAGAAAGTAAAATGTAATAATTACTCTATGGTCGAGAAAGTAAATTGTAATAATTACTCTATTATTTTAATGATCGAGATTACAGAAGTCTTTGAAGATAAGGAAACACGCGTCGGACATATAAAGCATCGAATCAGGAAGTAATTAAGAGTGATCTGTCATCTATATGATCGCACCAAGTAAAAGACAAAATACAAGAACGATAGATACATCGAGACAAGATGGATCGACCCAAAGAAGAATTGATCCAGAAACGATGACCAGGCTATAGAAAATGACACGTTGCATAAAGAGCGACCCAGAAAAATAGATCTATAAATAGAAGAGATCAAACAACAAAGAGGGGGACGGAAAAAATAGAAAGAAAAACCAGAGAAAGGGAGGGAAGAAATTTTTAGGTACGAACCTATGGGAAGTAGTGGTATAATGTATGAATTTCTGTATTGAATTGAAAATTGTAAACAATTTTATAAACCCAGAAATTACAAAACCTGGATGATCAATTGTATTAAGCTTAAACATTTTGGAAAAGTATGATTCTTTATTACATAAAAGAACGTTTCTCTATTGTTAGTTTATATTTATTTAACTTGAATCCAAGAGTTTGATTGGTTGTTTAGCTGAAAGGATTTTTTGGCATAAACAATTTGGCGCTAGAAACAGGGAGGGGGTGAAAAAAGGATTTATCCTACCTGATAAATGAAAAAGAGATTTAATGAAAAAACTAAATCATCCAGGAAAGAAAAAATTTTGGTAAGAAAAGATGGGAAAATTTAATTTTGCAAGATGTGAAAAGTAAGGGTAAAGCTTAGTTAGATAAGTATATTTTATTAACATGAAAAATACCTTGTGAGGAATAAAATAGATAAAAATATGAAACAAAGATTTTATGAAGAAGGAAAAGCTGGACTTGTGATAGGGAAAGTTTACAGTTAAAACAATAATTAGAATCTCTTATGATTTAATAGATAAGAGTTCATTTGACTAATTTTTTGAGAAAATATTTTTAGATATCGAGGAAGGAAAACGATCGAGAAGGCAAAAGATAGTGAAGAAACAGCAAATTCTAGAAAATATGTCTCAAGACGCGAATTCTGGGAACCAAAATAGTAATGAAGGCTTGGAAAATGGACAAGAAGAAGGGAGTGATTCAGGACAACAACAAAGCATTGAGGGAAATCATACCCCAAGTCAAGAATTAATGTCAAATACTGTGGTTCAGAATTTCTCTTCAGATCATGAGAGTTCTCGAAGAAAGACACGACAGATACAGGACCTATTAGAAGAAATAAAGGAAATAAGAAAGGAACAAAGAGCAAGCAACCATCGAATTGAGTTACTAGCAACCGAAAATCAAGTTTTAAAAGATGTAATTCAGCAAGAACAAAGACCAACTGTGACTAGAGTACGAAATCAGGAGCCAACGTCGAGTAGACAAATATCAAGAAATGAACAGCGGAATCCAGATCAAAGAATAGTGTTGGCAGGATCGACATCTCGGGTAAGAAGACAACAGGAAAGTGACTTTCAACGAACCCAATGGGAAACATGTTTGGAAGCGATGGAACAAATGAAGGAGGAAATTAAAGGATTAAAAAATAAAGAGGGGGGAAGGATAGAAGAGGTATTGAAAGAAGCAAAGCGAACACCGTTAGCGCAACATTTAACGCGCGTATCGTTACCAAGAGAATATAATATTCCAGTGTTCGAATGTTACGACGGAACCAAGGATCCAACATCGCACTTAAAGTATTATAACCGAGTAATGTCGCGATGGGACGATCATGAAGCGATCATGTGCAGATGTTTTCCGTCAAGTTTAACAGGGACAGCATTATTGTGGTACGACAGATTACCGGAAAATTCTATCAATAATTATGCACAATTGGTCAGAAAATTTTTAGAGGCATACATGTATAACAGACCAATTGATTCAGGGGAGGACAGACTTTATTCTTTAATGTCATGGCCAGAAGAATCGATCCGATCATATACAACTAGATGACATTCAATATGTCAAGCAATAGGTGATTTAGACCCAATGACAGCTATAAACCATTATAAATGGGGGATTGTAGATCGGAAGAGTCAGCTCTTTGTTGAAATCCATCGAAATAATCCAAAAACTGAAGGAAAATTGAGAGAAATAATAGAAACATGTGCAAGACTCCAAGATATACAGGATCAAGGATCGAGAATTAATTCTGAAAATCAAGGAAATACAAGGAGAACAAATTCAGTTGAAGAATTACCAGAACAGAAAAGGAAATGTCTTCCAAAAGTTGAATCAAAAGGATTAAAACATCCTCGACAAGGGAATGGAAAAAATTTTGCTCAACAATTTCGAGAAAGAACTTTTACCAAGCTTAATATTTCATATTTCAGGTTATTCAACATTTTGAAGAATCGACCAGGTTTTCAATGGCCAATAACAAAGGGAAATCAACCGGAACATACACAACATTCCAAAGACTATTGTGAGTACCATAACTACAAAGGGCATACAACAAACAACTGTAGAAATTTTATAACATTGGTACAAAGAATGATCGATGCTGGAGAATTGAAGGAATTTGTTCAAAAAATTGAACCATCAGAGAAATATGATGAAGGCAAATCAATACATATTCCATATAACAAACAGACAATTAATATGTTTCATGTGTGGAAAAGTGTGATACGGATTTGAATGTAGCAATCAACAAGAAATTGTGCAAGAGAATTCGGAACCATGAGGCCTTTAGAGTTCAAGGAAGGCAAGTAGAATTATGGGAGGATTGGATGGCACATCCATTAACATTTTCTGCACAAGAAGTAAATCAAGAAATTGAAATGCATAATGACCCTCTTGTGTTGACACTATTGATATCTGGTTGGAATGTCAAGAAAATACTCTTGGATGGGGGCAGTTCATTAAATGTGATGTTCTACAATACATTTTGTAAAATGGGTTTCAAAGAAGATCAACTCATCACTTCACGATTTGTCATTTATGGATTTAATGGAATATCGTCCAAACCAAAGGGAGAAATTGATCTTGAAGTTTCAGCCGGACCGATCAACATCCTGACAAGATTTAGTGTTGTGGATGCACCATCCCCGTACAATGCTATAATTGGAAGACGATGGGTTCATCAATTAAAGGGTGTAGTATCAACTTATCATCAGTATCTACGATTTCCAACACCACGAGGAGAGATGGAGATAAAGGGTGATCAAGAAGATGCTAAACTTTGTATAATGGCAGAGACAAGAATAAATGAAGAACGGGAGCATTTACAATGTAAAAAGAAAAAAGAGTCAAAAATTAAAGCAAAGGAAGAAGAAATAAATCAATACCTAGAAAAAAATGCAAAAAATAAAATAGAAAGTGAAAAGGGAGAGAATAGCAAAAATCAAGAAAATTTGGAAAATCAGCCGCAAAAAGGGGCGATGTAGCAATTAAAGGGAACCCCAACTCCAATTGGGATTCCAAAACCAGTTTTCACCCCAGTAGAGCAAACAAAAATCATAAACATTGGCACTGCAGAATGCCCCAAGCAAGTGCGAATTGGGACATTAATAAAATCAGATGTGGAACAACAGATAGTCAAATTACTCTGTGACTATACAGATGTGTTCGCTTGGAGAATAGAAGACATGCCGGGGATCGATCCCAGCATCGTCCATCATGAATTAAAAATACATCCTGATGCAATTCCTTTTCGCCAACGGATACGAAAAGTCGCACCGGAATATCATGAACCAGTAGAAAAAGAATTAACAAAACTTTTAGATGCAGGGTTCATTCGAGAGGTACGATACCCTACATGGATTTCTAATATGGTAATTGTCCCGAAGAAGAACGGTGGAGTAAGAATTTGTATAGATTTCACCAATCTAAATAAGGCATGTCCAAAAGATAGTTATCCACTCCCAAACATTGACCAGTTAGTAGATGCTGTTGAGGGACATAAGATGTTATCATTTATGGACGGACAATCTGGGTACAACCAGATAGCATTAGCAGAAGCAGATCAGGAACACACATCGTTCTTTACTCCGCAAGGATTGTATTGTTACACTAGAATGCCATTTGGACTACGGAATGCAGGAGCGACATATCAACGCCTAGTGGATGCAATATTCAAACCATGGATCGGAAAAACTTTGGAAGTTTATGTGGATGACATGTTAGTAAAAAGCAAGTTATCTGGTGATCATTTGCGGAACCTGGCTGAGATTTTTGGTGCACTACGAAAGTATAAGATGAAAATAAATCCAGAAAAGTGTATTTTTGGTGTTACATCAGGGCGATTTTTAGGATATCTGGTTACAAAAGATGGAATTCAAGTTGATCCAGCAAAAATACGAGCAATAACGGATATGCCATCACCAAACAGTATAAAGAGTGTACAGAAGTTAAATGGGTGTTTGGCTGCACTAAGTAGATTTATTGCAAGATCATCAGAACGATGTAAACCCTTTTTTGATGTACTTAAGAAGAAAAATAAGTTTGAATGGAACGATCGTTGTGAGCAAGCATTTGAAAGTATAAAATTACATCTTGCCACATTGCCAGCATTACAAAAACCAGAACCAGAAGAAATGTTAACTTTGTACATAGCAGCAACAGAAAATGCAATCAGTGGAGTAATGGTGCGAACGAATGAGAAAATCGAGAAACCTGTATACTACATCAGCAAGACTTTGAATTCAGCAGAAAGAAATTATACTAAGATTGAACAATTAATTTTTTCAGTGGTATTTGCTACTCAGAAGTTACGCACTTATTTTCTCACTCATTATGTCCGTATATTAACCAAAGCTCTATTGGAATCAGTTTTAAAGAATACAGGGAAGGTAGGAAGAATAGCAAAATGGAACGCTCAGCTAGAACAATACAACATTGTTTACGAGATACAAACTGCGCAGAAATCCCAAGTTCTAGCTGATTTTTTGGCAGATTTTCCAATCGAGGAAGAGTATGAAATTCAAGGACTTCCGGGGTGTGAAGAAGAAGAACCAGTAGATATCCTAGATTCAAATAGTTCACAACGATGGGAGGTTTTTGTTAATGGGTCGCGAAATAAAGAAGGGGCAGGAATAAGTATCGTGATTACAGCACCAAAGGGAGAACGTATGGTACACTCATTTCGACTTGAGTTCGAAGAGCATACAAATAACATAGTAGAATATGAAGCAGTAGTTCATGCTCTCAAACTCATTATTGAACTAGGAATAAGTGATGTAAGACTCACAAGTGACTCGCAGCTGGTGATTAGACAGATCGAGTTAAAATATCAAACGGTCGATGAAGACTTGGAACGATACAAAAATCTTGTACAAAGTTTAACAGTTTGTATTCCAAATATTATTTTTTGACATTTGTCTCGTGAAAAGAATCGACATGCAGATGCACTGGCGTATATCTCGTCCATGATAAATGACCCAAATACCAAAGCGCTAAAAATTGGGAGAATATACGAGCCATCCATAAGAGGACAAGTGTTAAATAACATAGAGGAAGATGGTATCGATGACTCAGCCATACAAAGTGCCACATCTACATCGCAACAAGAAAATGATCAACCAAGTAAGCCCGATTGGAGAGCCCCGATACATCAATATTTACAAAATAAAGTGTTACCAACAGATTCTAAAGAAGCAAGGAAAATTCAACTTAAGTCAAACAGTTACCAACTTAGAGATGGAATTCTTTATCGACATTCTTTTCTTGGACCATTATTTCGATGTTTATCACAAAAAGAAGGATTGCGAATTCTCAAAGAAATACATTATGGAGATGCAGGAAACCATAGTGGAAGACAATCGCTAGCATTAAAAGCCAAAATGCAGGGTTATTATTGGATTTCCATGTTGAAAGATTCGGAAGAAATGGTTTGAAGGTGCGAAGAATGTCAACGATTTGGTAAGAAAATCAAAGCACCAGCTACGGAATTAAATTCAATTCTTAGTCCATGGCCATTTGGGAAATGGGGAGTTGATATAGTCGGACCATTAGCTGAAGGCACAAAGAAAAGAAAATATTTAATTGTGGCCACTGATTATTTCACCAAGTGGGTAGAAGCAAAAGCACTAGCGCGAATCAGAGACACTGATGTTTTTACATTTCTATTTGAGAATATCATTTGTAGGTTTGGGATTCCAGCAGCGATAGTCTCTGATAATGGAAAACAATTCCAGGGGAAGAATATCGATATGCTATTTGAAACATATAATATTCAGAAACATAAGTCTACACCTTTTTACCCACAAAGTAATGGGCAAGCAGAATCCACAAATAAAACAATCGCAACAAATCTGAAGAAGACATTGGATGGATATTATAATAAGTGGTGCGAACAATTACATAATACATTATGGGCATACAGAACCACGAGAAAAGCTTCAACTGGAGAATCACCATATCTTCTTACTTATGGAACGGAAGCAGTAATACCAACAGAAGTTATTTTGCCTACGACCAGAACAGAAGCATGGGAGAAAAACCTAAATTCAGATCTCATGTTACAAAAATTGGATGACTTGGAAGAAAAAAGAGAAGTGGCACTCCAAAAGATGGAGAATTATCAAAGGGGATTAGCTCGAGACTACCATAAGCGTGTAAAATCCCGAAATTTTGTCCAAGGTCAATATGTCCTCCGGCAAATAACAGAACACCAAAGGGACAAAAGAGCAGGAAAATTCGCACCAACATGGGACGGACCATACGTGATTCAAGCGTCGGCAGGACAAGGGTCGTACTATCTTCAGAATTTGCAAGGAGAAATTTTAAAGCATCCGTGGAATGCACAATATTTAAAGCTTTACTATCTGTGAATAACAATGCAATGTTACCACAAAAAGCAGGTACATAGACAATTAATTCATTAATTTCTTTTATAATCACTCCAAGAACATCGTACCATGGAGAATATTATAATTCCATTTAATCCCGGAATGTCATATACTTTGAATCCAGGAACATCATATCTTGGAGATTGTCATGATTATTAATATAATCAAAATTCCATTAATGCCGGAATTTCATATACTTTGAGCGCTCAAAATTACTCCAGGAACATCATATTCTGGATATCGTTGCGATTGACGACATAATCATATACAAAAGGTGAACATTATCCTTAGAGAATTTTATTAACAATGAAATTCTTATCAAGAAGGGGTTCCTAATTATTGGTTTATCAATTTTCAGAGTACATTTCGGGACCAACCTTGTATCTTACCCCTGGCCCGGGTTTGTTTCGTATGTGTGGGATCTCGAACAACATGATTTGAGGTAAAAAGTACTTCAATTCATGGTACTTAGAAAATCATATGATAACCAAAAGAATTACTTAATCACATTTTCTTGTGCAGGAAATAACATTAAAGACATATCAAAAGGATGCAAAAGAAAATCAATGAAAGATAAACAAAGTACAACATAGTGGAGTCAACAGTAAATGAAATTACAAAGGACATAATCAGATATCGGGAAGACCGGATCGAGATGGTGGAGGAGGAACTGCAGGCACAGAAGCGCGCTTACTAAGCACTGAAGGATCGGATTGTGCACGTCTAAAGCAGTATTGAAGGACATTGCAATTTTTGCTTTAGCATCCTGCCTGACCCATTGAACGAAATCACGCCCAAAGTTGATTTCTTTGTGAAGCTCTTCGATCCTTTGCTGATTTGCTTCTATTTGAGCACTAAGACACGATTTTTGTTTTTTCTCTTCACTTAATTTTGCAGCTAATGAATCAATCTCTTGTTCACGAGCAGTAATTTTGGAAAGTTCGGTAGATAGTCGAGCATGTAAACTCTCAATTTTTGAGGCGCTAAGAGTCACATTATATTCGGAAGTCTTTAACTCTTGAGTAATGTTTTTCACTGAATCTTTCGCTGTATTAAGCTCAGTTTCTACTTGTATTGCTCGATCCTTAGCTTCATTAAATTTTTTCTCCAAATCTGAAAATACAGGAAAATATTAGACAAATTTTATGATATCAAGAACTATAAAATTAGGTAAACCAAAAATGTACCTCTGACAACAGATTTAAATTCTAATTCTTTTTGAGTTAGCAATTTTACAACTTCTCGATATTTTGATTCTGCTTTATTACGCCTCCAAGTGGCTAAATCAAAACTATCGTTCAGTTGAGTCAGTTTTTCTCTAACCACATTCATCTCTTTGAAAACTTCCCTTACATGATTATTCAATTGTACCATTCTACGTTCGATCCTAAATAATGTCTCCATATTTTCCACTGGACCTAGTATAAAATTTAAATGTTTCATATAAATCAAGTAAATAAAATAGTAATTGAAAAGGTATGAAAAATAAACCTTGATTTTGATTCTGAAGATCTTGATTGTGACCTTCAATAGTTCGGAGACGATCCTGTTGTTGCTGATATTGATCATTATGTTGATGTTGAAGCTGTTGAAGTTGTTGAAGTTGTTGAAGTTGTTGTTGAAGAAGATCATTTTGCTGTTGCAATTCATCATTCACTTGTTGTAAGGAGGCATTCTTCTCCTTCATCTCCCCTGATTCTTTCTTGCATATCAATCCCATCATGGTAGCTCGAGCCTTATAAAATTTATAACCACTAAATAGACAGTCGTTACTATATTGGAGTTGGGCTAAAGCTTGTTGCGGAAGTGAATATAACGAACTATCGGAAAGACTCAAAACTTCATTGAAGGTTGGAGGAGGCTTTACAGGAAAACTCTGCTCAAAAATATCACTCTTGGACCATGCATCCAAAGTTTCGTCCATAGGAATCGCACTAAGTGAATCCCGGAATCGAGACATGAAGCCAGAATCAGATTTGATAACCTCAGCAGTAGCTGAAACATTCCAAAGCCCTTGAGAAAGAAACCATTTATATGCTTCTTCTTCATCACCAACTAAATTAAAACCTTCACTGGAGATTCGATCGGAAATAGACTTCAGAGTAGAAGGATCGGCACTTGGAATTGAAGTATCGACCTCAACAGCAACAGAAGTAGATCGAACCAAAATTTTGGAAGGAGCGATCGATTCGAGAATTACTTCAGAAGTCCCTTCGACTTCAGGAGGGATCGAACTGGAAGGAGGGATCGAACTGGAAGAAGGGATCGAACTGGAAGGAGGGATCGAACTGGAAGAAGGGATCAAACTGGAAGGAGGGATCGAACTGGAAGGAGAGTTTTCTTCTTCAGTCCGGTCAGTAATGTTAGCTTCTTCAACAATGGCGGTATTAGCTTCAACATTCATATTTTCCACACCACCAATCGGAAGTATCTCGGCATTATCCTTCTCCGATGTATTCTCTTCTTCAACATGAGATACTTCATTCACTACATCAACAAGATCATCAATAACAATATCATCTCCCTCTTCTTGAGGAAGGACAGAAAAAGTTTCCAATGCACCATTATCGGGTACAGGGGAATCAAGCACGAAATCAAAAGGAAGTGGAGAAACGATGTTATAAAAATTGGATGAAGTACCAGAAAGAGGTGCAACAATAGGATCGGATCGTTCCGATACCACAATTTCTGCTGGCATCGAGGAAACTGGAATAACATCGATAGGATCAGACTGATCCAATGGAAGAGCAACAATCGAGCTACCTTCTCCCTTATTCAAACTGGAAGCCATCTCTCCTACAACCTCAGTTGAAAGTTCAAGAGTTCTGGGCTTCTTCTGCTTCTTCTCTGCTGTGAGAATTAATTTTCGCTTTCCTTTACCCTCAACTGCGGGTTCGATCGATTGTTCATTCTCGACGATCTCTCTATTCTCGACGATTTTAATACCTCGATCAGGTGGAGGAAGGGGGATTCCGATGTCCAAAGAAGGATCAACCTGGAATCAAAAAAGTAATAACATTTAAAAGAAGACATTAAAAATCGATACACTATATCTAAAAGGAATGATATCAACTAAGAATTCCGAACCTTGAAGTCAAATTTATAATCATCAAAGTTCAATCTCCAGGGGCAATAGTTCGGGAAACAATTGCGAAGATGTTGAATTTCACTAGTAGGGATGTCACCATATACCCAAGGTCCCTCGATCAGAATAGGGGTGCGATACCATTTATAATCATGTTCTCGACGAATTCTCTCATTTGAAGGAAAGTCAGCATTGGTATATGGAGCTACCTTGATTCTGGGGTCATCAACTTCTCGAAGAAGAGGAAACCCTTGGGAGCATTTGCGAACAGGACTAACACTCCATTTAACATAATTTTTAACAGTAATACCATCACCATAAGTATTCTGGAAATTCTCAGGCGTATAATGAACACGTTCTGAAGGATCGGGAACATAACAAGTAAGACGGGTACGACCCTCACTGCGAAGGGTACATTCATCGAGAATTCGCCACCAATTACCATTATACTGTGTGATAGAACGAAGTTGAGTATGTGGAGCCCTGCTGCGAGTAGCAAGAACTGTGAACTGGAAAGGGTTGTTCTTTTCATACAGAGGGAGATGAAGACCAGCTTCCAAGGCACCAACAGAAATTAATAATCTATGATGGGTATATTGAAATTTTTTCATCGAATCGTAGGTTATCATATCGGAAGCACTATCAACAAAAGAAACTTTAAATCCTTGAAGATTATGTCTTCTTTTAAATTCTTCAATATCCATAGATCGATAGCTATAAGATGACATTGACCGTTTATTCTTGGGGGCAACATGAGGGACATCGGGAGAAGAATCCCGTACGGTACGAGGTACAGCAGGAGAAGGGATAGCAAGAGATAAATCTCGACGAGAAACAGCATATCGAGATGAAGAAGACCTACTTGATCTCCTGTTTTCACCTTGATTGCTGGCAGCATCAGATTTTCTTGGAGACATATTGAAGATCTGAGCAAAAAGAAACAAAAGAAGGAAAAAATTAATATATGAAGAAATTACCTAGCAATAATTACAGTGTAAAAAAGGGCCTTTTCATTCATACATAACCTTAGAATCACAATCTTTTTTACTACACCGATAGACCCTCAGCCATGAAAAGAAAATTTTGAATCAAGAAAAATAAAATTACTTACATGAAGAAAAGAAGTTAACAATGGTCAAATTGAAGTAGAGAAGAAACCAATTAACAAGAACAAAACTCCTGAGTAGTGGGAAGATTTGAAAAGTTTAAGGAAGACAAAGTGCAATAACTAAAAAAGAGACAGTAGAAAGTTACAGGATATTTAAAGAAGAAGAATGGTAACCGCCACAAGATGGGAGAGCAAAATAATCGGAAAAGATTTGATTTCATTGAAAAAAGTGTAACTGACATAATCATGTTAATACCAGCGGAAAACTCGGATAACGTGCAGAAAAGAAACTGAAAAGTTAAAAACGACAAGTCCTTCTCTATTTTTCAAAATCTCGGATCGACCGTTGGATGATTTTGTAAAAAAGAGAAGAAGGGGGCAAATTGTTAGTAAATTAAAGAAGCATGACACGTGGAAGAAGATCAAGTTAAGAAGCAACCAGATTAAAAAAGGTGAGAAACACAGGATCATTATTAAAGATATCAAATTTCAAAAAGACACGAGACGTTTCCTGACATCTAAGCGATGAATCGCATGAATGACACATAAGATCGAGAAAGCTGAACACCATCGAATAAAACAAACAGCATTAAATGATAGCTGATCG
>JAJJMC010021445.1:0-10145 GCA_023531435.1 Papaver californicum | reverse complement strand
ATCCCAACATGTTTGCATAATATTCCATACCATCTTCTACCGCGACTCCATATAAACTACTCTTAGTGAAATTGATCTTCAAACCCGAAGTTAATTCAAAGCAAAGAAGAAGGTAACGAAGATTAGCAATTTGCTCCTCCTTCGCGTCGAGAAAGACAATGGTATCATCGGCAAATTGCAAATGGTTTATTTTCGTTCCTCCTTCCTTTACCGAAAACCCCGAGATTTGATCAAGATCTTGTGCCTTACTTAACATACAACTTAAAACTTCACCCACCATTAAGAAGAGAAAGGGAGAGAGAGGGTCTCCTTGGCGAAGGACTTTTTCACTTCCAAAAAACCCATACGAGGATCCGTTGACAAGAACCGAAAACTTAGAGAAAAATAAACAATTTCTAATCCACCCTCTCCATACACCACCAAACCCCATTTTGAATAAAACTTCGTTTAAGAACTTCCAATTTACATTATCAAAGGCTTTTTCGAAATCGATCTTGCACATCAATCCCGGCATTTTTTGACGAAATCTAGAATCAACACATTCATTAGCAATCAGCACTCCATCAAGAATTTGTCTACCTTTTATGAAGCTAGATTGAGTGGGAGAGATAAGAGCGGGAAGAAAAACCTTTAAATGATCCGCCAAGCACTTAGAAATAATTTTGTACACACTCCCCACAAGGCTAATAGGACCGAAGTCTTTAACTTCCTCGACGTTCTTCTTTTTTGGGATTAGAGCAATGAAGTTGTTTTTTAAAGATGAGCGAAGAATATTATGATCGTGGAATTCCTTCAAAACCTTCATCAAATATTCTTTAATGAAATCCCAACAAACGATATAAAACTTCATAGGAAAACCATCCGGACCCGGAGCACGATCGATTCCCAAGCTAGAAATAACATTTTTCACTTCCTCTTCGCTAAAAGGTCTCTCCAACAAATCACTAGCTATCTCGTCAATCTTCTTCAATCACATGTTTTTGATTCTTGGACGAGAGCTTGAGGTCTCCTTGAACGCAAGCTCAAAATAATTTGCAATGCCCAACTTGACTTCTTCTTTGTTTCCGGTCCATCGACCATTAATACGTAAGTTGTAGATGTTATTTGAAGCTCTATGACCCTTCACAATACGATGAAAGTAGCTAGTGTTTCGATCTCCATCTTTGAGATATCTAGTTCTATACTTTTACCTCATCATTATTCTTTGACGTCGATGAGCCAACTCAAAATCCTCCTTAGCCGACACTAGCGCGTCTTCTTCATCTACGGAGAGATCCCTCTCATCTTCTAGATCATCCAATTCTTTCAACTTGGAGAGAGCCGTATCAAAAGCTTGATCAATGCATCCATAGACATCTTTGTTCCAAGCCTTCAAAAACCCCTTCAAAGCATTGAGTTTCTTACTAAAACATTCGCCGGCCGTACCTACAAAAGAAGAAGACTCCCACCAAACTTTCATTTGGGGGATTATGTTAGTGTCTTCAAGCCAAGCTAGTTGAAAACGAAAAGGGCAAGCACCCCATTCCGAATCCAAGGAGCCTAGCTCAATAGGGAAATGATCCGCGAAAGGTCTTGCAAGGCGCTTTAGGGAAATATTTGGAAAATGGATTTCCCAATCCGGGGAGACGAGGAAGCGATCAATCTTGCTCTTCTTATTTGGCGATCTACCCCAAGTATACTTAGTGCCGGCAAGAGGAACATCCACAAGGCCAAGATCATTACAAAGATCATTAAAAAGTTTCATGGAATTAGAGATTCTTCGACAACCCCTTCTCTCCTCCATGAATCTAATCTCATTGAAGTCACCACCGAAGCACAAAGGAAGACCATCCCAATAACCACGCAAGGTGGCAAGTTCCAAATGAAACTTTGCTTTTTCAACCACCATAAACGGGCCGTACACACCAATAAGAACTCAACGAAAATTATCCTTCAAGTTTCGACAAGAGATACTAATAGAGAATGTACCTTCAAGAAAGTCTTCCATTTCAATCAAATCCGAATTCCAAATCAACAAAATTCCTCCCGAGCTTCTATGAGAGTGAAGAGCGATCCACTTACAAGGAGAGACACCCCAACATTGGCGCACAATCTTATCGGAGCAAGCCTTTAGCTTCGTCTCTTGTATCATGAGAATAGAAGGTTTCCACCGTTTCACAAGTTTTTTTAATTTTGAGCGTTTATCCGGGTCTCCAAGACTATTAACATTCCAAGATATAATCTTACACATTAAAAAGAAAGATTCCACATAAAGAAACCAAACAAGACAAAGGCTAGCTTGCATTGCCCTCTCCCGCATCCATAACATCTTTGAAAGCACGCCCATGAGCAAGAATAGAATTGAACACAAAATTATATTCTTTATTTGAAAATTCGATACCCGAGCATTTACCGACCTCTTTGATTTTGTCTAGAATGTGTAACAATTTCTCATGGATTCCTTTTTCCATCTCTAAATCATCGCCGACATCGAGAATCTTTGAGTCTCGCTCACTATCTTGATTTTTCCTTATGCTAGAAGTCACTTCATTTAAAGGTTGATGGAAGCTAGAACAAGAGTGATCTTCTTTAGAGAGCTTGGCCTTTAGTTGCCTCTTTAGGCTTCTCAAAGAAGAATGGCCCATAGAGGTTGAGATAGAGTTTAAAGAAGAGTTTGTTGGGTTGGCAGCTAAAATGGCTTTATAACGTCCAGGAGCACAGCCCAAAGAGAAGCCTGGTGGGTCTGCCCCCGAACCGGGTCCGGAGCAAATGGGATTCCTTCCTACTGGGCCAGCGTCAAGTCTACAGGAGTCAGATCCACGACCAGATGAGATTGGCTTCAGATGGGCCAGAAAATTGATTAACTTGAGAGGCCCATGGCCATCTTCTTCTGTGGATATTGGATCAGGAATAATCACGTGCTGGGAAGAAGAAAATTGTTTGGGATTTGAATTAAAGTTAAAATTCGTTGACTCCGTACGATGATGACCACGTGGGCTGGCAGTTGTCGCATCTGGCTCGTCCACGTTTCCCCTGACTCCAGCTGTACTAGAGCCCGCTGACAACGCCTCCCCCTCTTTTCCTTTCAGTTTACCTAAGTTTAGGTTGTAGCCTGCCGTACTTTCCTGACTTCCCCTCGCCTCCGACAGATTTTTCTTCCTCTCTTCATCTTCCCCATCTCCGGTTGATGAGACCCTCTTCCGGCGCCAAAACTTGTTCCTGATTAGAAACCCTTGCTCCTTGAAGACCGATACTGGTTTGAAGCTAGAAATTGGAGTTTCTAGGGTTTCGCCAATCGACCTGATTTGTACCCAAAACTTAGAGAAACCTAACCATATTTCCTGGCACCAAAATCCGACACTCACAGGTCTTTTGACTTTAATCTTAGCCTCCGATAGATCAGTAGCCATGGAAGTTTCAGGATTCACCTCTACCAGACCCCCGAAAACGTCTCCAATGGCTTTGAAAGAGGAGTAATCCCACAAATCGAAGGGTACCCATCCAACTCCAATCCAGGTATGTTTGTTTTCCTCCAATTTTGGTTTAATTGCATTGATTTCGGCGTACCATGGATAAGTGCTGATGACCAAGTCATCTATTTTCCATCTTCTGTGAGTTCTAACTCTTTTAAATTCATCATTAGTTTTGATAGGAAAAATAGCTTTAGTCTCACTAATTGGCTGTAATTCAAACCCAAAAGACCAATCAAAAAAATCCATCACCCATACTCCAACTTCATTCCAGTTAAATTCTGTAGAAGAAACCTCCACTACCATTGTTCTCTGCCAAAGAGATTTCAATTCAATCTTGTCATTCTTGCTACAGGATGGATGCATTTGAGCAGCAACATTGTGTCCTAGGTGAGTTCTTGAGTTCCAAACATTGCTTGTGGGTGTAGTCATGTGCATGACTTTCTGAGGGCTTTTAATAACAGTATTTGGCATTGGATTAGCCCAGAAGTTGTCCTTAAAGATTTCCTTCTGTTTATTATTTTTCTGAATTGCAGAATCAGTTATCAAAGCGTCTAAGAGTAATCCAGAATGCCACCAGCCATCTCTGTTGTTGCCTGCTGGGAAGCACAGTGAAGATGGAAATTCGTTGTTGTGGGAAACTTGCAGGCGAATGAATTGGCCAAATTCATTGGTGCTCCTTACTGCTGACATCCACCCCTGGTTTTCCGTTAAGCTCCAGGAGCCATTCTTACTTCCTCCAGTCTTGGCCTCCTCCTTCAGAACTCTACTCAGTCAGATTCCGGCCTTGAAGATGAGCCAGCAGAATCGTCTTTTTATACCAGTCCAAATTGCTAAGTGTAAGATATATTCTTTACCTTTCTTACCCACTGAACCACCAAAGATCTTCCTCTCCACTTTTATTGATCTACCTTCACTTGCTAGCTTAGGGTGTTTTCTGTTTGCAGCTCCATTAACATCTCTTCCTGTACTTGGGTCAACCTCTGAACACCTTGATCTTCTTCTTTTTGCAGGGATGAACCCATCTTCATCCAAAGTTCTGATGAACTTACCATTTTCCGATTGGTTTGATTATTGAACCTTGGTAGAGTAGAAGCATGAAAAAATGCCATTTAGGTGTGACTTTTTATACCAAGAGAAGCATGGGCTATATCTAATGGTAAGGCTCCAGTGTAGCTGCGATAAAAAGGCATGGCCGTGTTTTTGATCTAGTATAGTGTAAAGAAGTAAAGTTCGGATCTTCCTTGATTAAGGATTCCCAACGTTTACATACACACCTAAATCGCATAAGTGATTTCACTGGAAGTCTACTAAGCATCTCATATTCTACAATGTCATATTCATGACATAGAGTACTAACCTTTGTTTCTATTGGCTTCGTCTCATCCTCTTTGCTATACTTCTTGTCATTGTTCCTCGTCTGTTTTTTCGATTATCTTCCATTGATTTTCTTATTCTTATTACCATTCCTAGGGTTTTCAACAACTTTTTCTCTCCAAACCCAAACCATAATTGTTTCCATGGTTGTTTATGCACTGCAAAAATCATAATTATTCATACAAGATGTTAAGAACCTCGCAACGAAATAAAAATAAGTAAAATTCAATCAGATTTATAAGTTTTTTCTTAAGTTAAACTCACATGCTTGTGTTTTGGAACAATTTTACGTCTCGCCTTCCTAGAGAAAAAACTATACAACAACTGTTAGGTTTATGTTCGTGCTGATGAGTTTTTATAACACGGAATATATATCCGAAGGGGATATGGTTTTCAACAATAACATGTGTCTAATATAAAATCATACAAATAAAAAGTACTGAATATAAAAACTTGTTTAAGAATATATTTCTTCCATTTTAAAAAAAAATTATTTCATATGTAATCTGCATATGAAATAAGCATATCTTTTTAAAACGTAACCAATATTTTCTAGGATATAACCCAGGTTTTAATTAAATATCAAAAGAAAGAGTTTTACCATTGCACTGGTAAAATTTTTCATCTAAAATAATATTTTTTTCCTAAATTATGAATACTTAATTATATGAAAAATATAAAAACTGATTTGATGACACCTAAAATTTAAGGGACTAGGCTGTTGTTTAGCTCTAGTATACTCTGCGACGGCCGTGGCCGCTTGCCTAGAAAATATACATAGAATTTCTCTTAGGATTTGCCTCGGTGGTGTTGAGGCAAGTGTTGTGCCGGTTGCATCTTAATAAAAATTACCGAGTCAGTTTTGGGGTGTGAATCGTATGACCGTGGAATACACCAGTCCGCCTACAAATCTAGCCAGCCACGTAGCCCCACAGGCCACAGACCCTTCGTTATTTTGCTCTACGGAAAATGCAACGAACACGGAATTTCCCGGTCGAGAAATTTCCCGTTTAAATAAAATCCCAAAAAGTAAGCCCTAATTTCTCCAACAAAATTGAGCTAAAACTTCCATTTCAAAACTCAGAGTTTCAAATCAGAGTTCACCATCAACCTTAGAATATCATTAACCATTCAATTTTGAAGCAAAAATGTTATGAATATGGCATGCTTTCGAGTTTCCCACTCCATAAGGAGGAGCTTCCGTCGCTCTGGAATACCTCAGTTGATGATTGGATACAACATTTCTGATAATCAGAAAAGTGGATTCATTCCTTGGTTATCGTCTCCAAAGGTAATTTCAGCATTTTCTTAAACCCTAAACCCCTACTTGCTTATATAGTGATAAGTAGTGTGCTTAAGTAAATTTGGTGGTTCTTTGTAGAGTTATTGTAAAATATCTGATGGGTTAGAGTCAGAATCACGCGGAATTACTTCAAAAGTAGTGAATTTGACTAATTGGGTTGAACAAAATGTTAAGCTTAATACTTCGAATGGTCGAGTGATGCTTATTGATGGGACATATATGATTTATAGAGCATATTACAAGATTCTAGGTATGTTGCCATCAATGCAGTTTATGATTGAGACAGAGATTCTTGTGTCTCGTTTCTTGTTGTATTTTTGGTACTCTTGTTCTGTTTTTGGATTTTCCTGTAATTTTTTGATTACTTACTGTTGGATTGCTGTTTTTATGATATTGTGACTGAGAGTAGCAAGGTTGGATCGGGACTGTTTCTGGAATGCTGATGGGAATGGAGATTGGGTCTATACAATATCTCGGGCATTATCTCTTGTAAGTTATGCTTGTAGTTTGTATATCTGATTGAAAAAAAGGCTACATTAGATTGGTTGCATCTCTAGTTGAGTTAGCTCAGCATTTATTTGGTTCGCTTTCTACACTTCTAATGTTTTAAAAGGTGGTTGTACAATGGCTTAATAATATTTTTCTGTTCTGTTTTGTAATCTTGGACAGTTTCAGCATTTCTGACATCCATTTCTTTACAGATTCTTGATGTGCTTGAATTGGGCCCTTCGCATGTGGCGGTAAGTTATTTCCTTTTTGATTTGCATAACTCGGTTAAGATTTTTTGAAGTATCTTTTTTATTCTTCTTTTCCAAACTTTTGTTTTTCTTGAATTTGGTTTTTAGTAGTATTGTTAATTTCTATGGTAGCTTGGTTAGTAATTTACTCACAAAAGAATCAAGTCATTTTGGGATGACCCATCCAGATTCCACCTTAAGCTGCTCAGTCCTGTATAATAATTATGAAAGGAAGAAAGAACTTTTTTTTTTGGTGACTGTATGTTATTCGTATTTCATATCCTCTATCCTGTCAATATTGAGTTTTCACACTGTTTTCCTTTTTCGTTGCGTTCAGATGTGATTACTGTGATGGTATCTGACATAGATGCATCTTTCTGATGCAGGTGGTGTTTGATCACGATGGTGAGATACATAAGTCAGTAACATCATCTGCCTATCACGTCTCTTTTCTGTTTGTACTCTTATTAGTTTACTTTTCGTGGCCTTTTATGGTTTCGTTGCATAAGTGAAGTCTTAATCGTAGTAGATACCTGTTTAGGCCGCCACCTGCATTTTTCCAACTTATAGTCTTGCTTGTTGGTTCTATACTTTTGAATGATGCCTTTGCACTTATGCGTGCACAAATCATTGTAAAAAATATCATCTCGAAAAGCTTAAACTCTGTTAAGCACTGGCTCAAGTTTTGAGTAGAATCCGTTAGCCGAAAATGCTGTTTAGCTTTATGTCTCAGTTCAAGTTTTATATTCATGCCATCTTTATTGCAAGCGGCTCTGGGAATTCTAAGCGGTTCGGTAACCCATTTTCAAGAATCTGTACAGATAGGTAACTGGGGAGTTCATCTATTGTATTTGCTTAGGGTTAGATGTTGAAACAATTTTTTTAGGTGGTAAGAGTCTTTTCCTGCCAAAAGGCAGTCCATTTAGTGAGTTGTACCAAGTTTTATTTGGCCTATATGGTTAATCTTCATGATGGATAGGCTTGCTTTGTCAAAAACCTTGTAAGTACCACGTGAGAGTATGCATTTGCAAAAGCAGGGTCTCAAGTTGTTATTTCCTGTAAAACTTGAGCACATCAACTTTTCTTTTCAGGAGTTCCTCTTGGCCGTTCTTCTGCTCAGTTTAGAGAAAATTATGATGGAAAAGGTAAGATTTTGAAACTCCAGAAGTTTTTGCACACCAGTATCTTTCTGCTGGCATATAGGTTAGCTGTATAAATGAACCTCAGTTTGAAGCTTGTCTCCGTTGTTAGTGAGATGAGGGTGTTTTATTGAATTTAATCTCCGGACTCAGATATCTATCGGATAACACAAATTATGCCAACGGAATGGTTCACACTTGTAATTGTCAAATGGACATTATTACTCAAAATGTGTGAAATTGGCTTTCTCCTTTTCTTCCTTATAGAAAGATAAAATTTTCATTGTCCGTTCTGTAAAACTTTATATATCTTTCTAATACACTTTGCACTTTAACACGTATCCTGTATTTTTTTCCCTTTTCCTATGGTATCATTTGATCTATATTTGGTTGTATTACTTCACTTGATCAGTCACAGCTTCCTTTAATTTGGTGGTGCCTATTTTAGGCCGTACTTACTACCAGAACCCCTTGCACGATTCATGTTCACCTCCCATCTGATAAACTAACTATGCTCTTCAAACTTCTGAAAGGTACCAATTTTCGTCATATTTTATATCCATCATACAAAGGCCACCGTAATGCTACACCAGATACAGTAATTCAGGGACTTCAATACTTTAAACTATCACTCAGAGCTATGTCGATTCCAGTAATTCAGGTAATTATTATTATCGTGCAGCTACAGATATAGAAGAATAAATTTGCAACTGTCAACTGACTTGTGAATTGGTAAACCAGGTACCAGGTGTTGAAGCTGATGATGTAATAGGAACTTTGTCCGTTAATAGTGTTGCCGATGGATTCAAGGTAGTTTCCGTAAAGTTGCTATTTTCTTGCTACAGTGAATATGTTTTAATACGACACTGATGTATAAAGGTTTTCTTTACATTATGATCTAAACTAAACTTAGCTGTTTCATTGCTAATATCTGCCCGACGTGAAAACTGCCATGATTTCATTATCTGTAACCCTGTGCTGATATTACCATCTTTCTTTTAAACAGGTACGAGTTGTCTCCCCTGACAGAGATTTCTTTCAGCTTATTTCACCTGCAGTACGGCTTCTACGAATTGCTTCGCATGGATCAGAGTTAGTGTCTTAATAACATCCATTTGTTTAAGTGATCGTCAATGGTAGAATCGTTTAAAAGACACTAACTTGAATATGCAGTGTTTATTGGCAATCTTTTTGTTTCTATTAGATTTTAGTTTTGTCCTATTCAAGGCAAAGCTCATGTTTTATTTCCCAAGTTGCCTGGGTGGATCATTGACCTACTTAATTTGAAAAGAAAAGTTCACCAAGTTTTGGGTTTTCCATGGCATCAAGAATATGGTCATATCTTTCAGTTTTTTTTTTCCGCAGCCGTGCAAGAAATTCCTCTGTACTAGCATAATTTATTCTGATTATATGGAAAATCAGTACACCATCTAAAAGAGATATTATCTGATGAGATCTATGGTTTCTCTGGCATAGGATGGTCTCTTTTGGAGTCGAGGAATTTGCAGAAAGATATGGAGACTTGAAGCCATCTCAGTTTGTTGACATGGTATCTCTAACGGGTGACAAAACTGATAATATTCCAGGTTTTTTAATCCTTCTATCAAATCTCAAAATTAGTTTAGAGGCTCTATGCCACTGCTGTCTATTAAGCACTATGTGTAGGTTCTTATCTTCCTGTTTACATCTTGCTGCACTCAACCTTTTTGATGCTCAATGGACCAACCAACCTGTCTTTCCGATGCAGAAGTTAACGGGATTGAAGATGCAGATGCTCTGAAGTTAATTATTAAATTTGGTTAGGTCCCTTTTCGTTTCTTTAAAAACCGAAGATGGTTTCTGCTCAATGAATATACTAGTTTTGTCAAAAGGGTTACTCATGGTTATATATATTCTCAGGTACTTTGGAGAACTTGCTTAAATGTGTTGATCAAGTAGAGGAGGAATACATTAAAAAGGTAACCTTCACAATGTTAATAGCGTGTTGCATGGCATGTTCCCAATCAAGCTACAGGCTGATTCCTACATGATCACAATCATTGGTTTTCTTTCTTTGAACTATTTTGGATCTTTGTATCCTGTAAATATCAACATATTCCTCAATTTGCAGTTTGAGGTAGAAGTTGATTGAAAAAAAAAA
>JAJJMC010021433.1:0-10779 GCA_023531435.1 Papaver californicum | reverse complement strand
AAGATTTTGAAAAATGGAGAAGAACTTATTTTAACTTTTTTCAGTTTTTTTCGCACGTTATCCGAGTTTTCCGCAGGCATTAATTGTATTAGCACGTTACTGATTTTTCCGGCTTTGCATTTATTGTTTCTATGCACATGATTGTGTCAGTTACACTTTTTTCGATAGAATCAAATCTTTACCAATTATTTCCTTTTCCCATTTTGTGGCAGTTTCAATTCTCTCCTTTAAATACCCTGCAACTTTTTACTGTCTTCTCATAGTTATTGCGCTTTGTCTTCCTCAAACTTTTCAAATTTCTCCACTATTCAGGAGTTCTTTCCTCATCAATTGATTTCTTCTTTACTGTGATCTGACTATTGTTCACTTCTTTTCTTCGTGTAAGTAATTTTTTCTTGACTTATGCTTTCTTTTCATGATTGAAATGATGGTTATCTTTTACACTGTAATTATTTCTAAGTAATTTCTTCTTATGCTAACTTTCTCTTTCTTATGCTTCTTTTCCTTCAGATTTTACATCATGCCTCATAGAAAGTCTGATGCTTCTGGTAATCAAGGTGAGAGCAGAAGATCGAGTAGGTCTACTACTTCGAGATACGCCGTCTCTCGTCATGATCCATCCTCTGGTATTCCCACCCCTGCTGCACTTCGCACTGTACGTAATTCGACTCCTGATATTTCTAATCCTTCCCCCAAGAGTAAACGGGCATTATCTATTTATAGCTATCGGTCCATGGATATCGAAGAATTCAAGAGAAAACATAATCTTCAAGGATTTAAAGTTTCCTTCTTAGATAATAATTCTGATATGTTGACCTATGATTCAATGAGAAATTTTCAATATAATCATCACAGATTGTTAATTTCTGCTGGTGCTTTAGAGGCTGGCCTTCGTCTCCCTTTGTATGAAAAGAATAATCCCTTCCAATTCATAGTTCTTGCTACTCGTAATAGAGCTCCTCATACTCAACCTCGATCCATCACTCAATATAATGGTAATTGGTGACGAATTCTCGATGAATGTATTCTTCGCAGTGAGGGTCGCACCCGTCTTACATGCTACACTCCCGATCCTTCTGAACGTGCTCACTATACACCTGAGAATTTTTAGAATACTTATGGTGATGGTATTACTATTAAAAACTTTGTAAAATGGAGTGTTAGTCCTGTTCGCAAATGCTCCCAAGGATTTCCCTTACTTCGAGAGGTCGACGACCCTAGAATTAAGATAGCTCCATATACCAAAGTTGATTTTCCTTCAAATGAAAGAATCTGTCGGGAACACGATTACAGATGGTATCGTACCCCTATTTTGATTGAAGGTCCTTGGGTATATGGTGACATCCCCCATAATGAAATTCAACATCTTCGAAACTGTTTCCCGAGTTATTGTCCATGGAGATTAAACTTTGATGACTATAGATTTAAATACAAGGTTCGAATTTTTCATTTCATATTTCATTCTTTTAGATATACTGTATCGATCTTTAATATCTTCTTATAAGGTTTGAACTTTTTTGGTTTCAGGTCGATCCTTCTTTTGATATTGAAGTTCCTCTTCCTTCATCTGAGCGCAGTATTCAGATTGTCGAGGGTAGACAAAGGGTCGAGCCCACAGTTGAAGGTAAGGGAAAACGGAAATTAGTCCTTGCAGCAGAGAAAAAGCAGAAAAAGTCCAGAACTCTTGTGCTTTCCACTGAGGTTATAGGAGGGATAACTTCAAATTTAAACAGTGGAGAAGGAAGTTTTGTTGTTGCTTTACCATTGGATCAGTCCGATCCTATTGATGTTATTCCCGTTTCTTCGATCCCAGCCGAAATTGGGGTATCAGAACAGTCCGATCTCATTGTTGCACCTCCTTCTGGTACTTCAATCGATTTTTATAATATTATTTCTCCATTGCCTTTTGATTTTGTGCTTGATACTCCCGTGCCTGATAATGGTACATTAGGAGTTTTTTCTGGTTTTCCTCAAGAAGAGGGAGATGATGTTGTTATTGATGAAGATATTGTTGATGTAGTGAATGAAGTAACTCATGTTGACGAAGAAAATTCGTTGGAAAAGAATAATGCTGATGTAAATCCGACCGGTGATGTAGAAATGTGAATGTTAAAACCAATGCCACTCTTGTTGAAGAATCGAATGATATTGATCGTTCTGAAAAAGAAACTTCTCCTCCTTCTGCTACGATCGCTCCTAATGTTTCGATCCCTACTGAAGTCGAGGGTACTACTGGAGTTTCTTCGGAACCGATCGTACCTACCGAGACTTTGGTTCGATCTTCTCCTGTTGCTGTTGTGGTCGATACTGAAATACCAAGTGCCGATCCTTCCATTCTGCAGTCTCTCTCTAATCAAACTGCCAGTGTCAGAACTGATGAATGTCTTAATTTAATCAGTGATGAAGAAGAGGCTTACAAGTGGTTTCTTTCTCGGGGGCTTTTAAATATTTCATCAAATCCTGATGTTGTTAAGTCTGATTCTTGTTTCATGTCTCGATTTCGTGATTCACTTAGTGCGATCCCTATAGATGAAGCTCAGGATGCGTGGTCTAAGAACGATATTCTTGAGCAAACATTTCCTGTGAATCCTCCTTCTTCTTTTACGGAAGTTTTAGCTGTTGCTGAAAGTTCATCATATTCACTTCCACAGCAAGCTTTGGCTCAACTCCAGTATGGTAATGATTGTTTATTTAGCGGTTATAAATTCTATAAGGCTCGAGCCACCATGTTGGGGTTACTGTTTAAGAACGAGTCAGTAAAAATGAAGGGAAGAAATGATAAATTACAACAAGAAAATGATGAGTTGAAGCAGCAAAATAATCTTCTTCAACAACAACTTCAACAATTCCAACAGCTTCAACAACAACATCAGCAACAACAAGAACAACTCCAGACTATCGAAGTTCTTCAGAGTCAAAATCAAGGTTTATTTTTCATTCCTCTTCATTTATTATTTTATTTTATTAATCTATATGGAAAATTTAAATTTTATCCTGGGTCCAGTGGAAAACTTGGAAACCTTATATAGGTACGATCGTAGAATGGTACAATTGAATAATCATGCAAAGGAAATCTACAAAGAGATGAATGTGGTTAGAGAAAAACTAACTCAATTGAACGATAGTTTTGATTTAGCCACTTGGAGGCGTAATAAAGCTGAGTCAAAATACAAAGAAGTTGTAAAATTGCTTACTCTGAAAGAAATAGAGTTTAAATCTGTTGTTAGAGGTACTTTTTGGTATACCTGATATTTTGGTTTATTATACCATAAAATTTATCTAATATTTTCTTGTATTTTCAGAACTGGAGAGAAAACTTAATGAAGTTAAAGATCGAGCAACTCAAGCAGAAACTGATCTTAATACAATGAATGTTACAGTGAAAAGCATTACTGAAGAGTTAAAGACTTCTGAAAACAATGTGTCTCTTGGTGCAACAAAAGTTCGGAGTTTACAGGCTCAATTCTCTGTTGAGCTTTCCAAGATTGCAGCTCGTGAACAAGAAATTGTATCATTAACCACATAATTGAATGAAGAAAAAGATCAAAGATCACGTTTTGTTGCTCAAATAGAAAAAGATCAACAAAAGATCGAAGAGCTTCAAAAAGAAATCAACTTTGGGCGCGACTTTGTTCATTGGGTTCGACAGGATGCTAAAGCAAAAATTGCGAAATCCTTCAATACTGCTTTAGATCGTGCACAATCCGATCCTTCAGTGCTCAGTAAACGCGCTTCTGTGCCTGTAGTTCCCCCTCCACCATCGCGACCCAGTCTTCCCGATGCTTGATTATGTTCTTTATAACTTCATGTATTGCTTGCTTCATCATCTTGTAATTTGTCTGTCTTTCAAGAATTTTTCTTTTGTAACCTTTTGATACGTTTTTTCAATGTTGTTCCCTGCACAAGAGAATTTGATTAAGTAATCTTTTTGGCTATCATATGACTTTCCGAGTACCATGAATTGAAGTACTTTTTACCTCAAATCATGTTGTTCGAGATCCCACACATACGAAACAAACCCGAGCCAGGGGTAAGATACAGGGTTGGTCCCGAACTATACTTTGAAAATTGATAAACCAATAATAAGGAACTCCTTCTTTATAAGAATTTCGTTGTTAGTGAAATTCTTTAAGGATGTTTACCTTTTGTGTATGATTGTGTCGTCAATCGCAACGCAATCCAGAATATGATGTTCCTGGAATTTTGAGCGCTCAAAGTATATGAAATTCCGGGATTAATGGAATTTTGATCAATGATCATAGTATTTTCCAAGATATGATGTTCCTGGATTCAAAGTATATGATATTCCGGGATTAATGGAATTCTGATTAATATTTACAGTATTTTCCAAGATACGATGTTCCTGGAGTGATTAAATTATAAAGGAAATTACTGAATTAGTTGGCTATGTACCTGCCTTTTGTGTTAACATCGCATTGTTATTCACGGATAGTAAAGCTTTAAGTATTGTGCATTCCATGGATGCTGTAAAACTTCTCCTTGCATATTCTGGAGATAATATGATCCTTGTCCTGCTGACCCTTGAATTATGTATGGACCATCTCATGTTGGTGCGAATTTTCCTGCATTTTTATCTCTTTGGTATTCCGTTATTTGTCGTAGGACATATTGGCCTTGGACAAAGTTTCGTGATTTCACACGTTTATGGTATTCTCGAGCTAATCCCCTTTGATAATTCTCCATCTTCTGGAGTGTTACCTCTCTTTTTTCTTCCAAGTCATCCAATTTTTGTAACATAACATCTGAATTAAGATTTTTCTCCCATGCTTCTGTTCTGGTTGTAGGTAAAATAACCTTTGTTGGTATTACTGCTTCCGTTCCATAAGTAAGAAGATAAGGTGATTCTCCAGTTGAAGTTTTTCTTGTGGTTCTATATGCCCATAATGTATTATGTAATTGTTCGCACCACTTTTTATAATACCCATCCAATGTTTTCTTCAGATTTGTTGCGATCGTTTTATTTGTGGATTCTGCTTGTCCATTGCTTTGTGGATAGAAAGGTGTAGATTTATGCTTTTGAATATTGTATGTTTCAAATAACATATCGATATTCTTTCCTTGGAATTGTCTTCCATTATCAGAAACTATTGTTGCGGGAATCCCAAACCTACAAATGATATTCTCGAATAGAAATGTAAAAACATCAGTGTCTCTGATTCGTGCTAATGCTTTCGCTTCTACCCACTTGGTGAAATAATCGGTAGCCACGATTAAATATTTTCTTTTCTTTGTTCCTTCAACTAATGGTCCAACTATATCAACTCCCCATTTTGCAAATGGCCATGGACTAAGTATTGAATTTAATTCTGTAGCTGGTGCCTTAATTTTCTTACCAAATCGCTGACACTCTTTGCACCTTCGAACCATTTTTTCCGAATCTTTTAGCATAGAAATCCAGTAATAACCCTGCATTTTGGCTTTTAATGCTAACGATCGTCTTCCGCTGTGATTTCCTGCATCCCCATAATGTATTTCTTTAAGAATTCGCAATCCTTCTTTTTGAGATAAACATCGAAATAACGGTCCAAGGAAAGAATTTCGATAAAGAATTCCATCCCGAAGTTGGTAGCTGTTTGACTTGAGTTGAATTTTCCTTGCTTCTTTAGAATCTGTTGGTAACACTTTATTTTGCAAATATTGATGTATCGGGACTCTCCAATCTGGTTTGTTTGGTTGGTCATCTTCTTGTTGCGATGTAAGTGGAGTATTCCGTATTGCTGGGTCATTAATTTCTTCCATCGCACTATCCTCTTCAATATTATTTAATGTTTGTGCTCTTATGGATGGCTCATATATTCTCCCAATTTTTACTGCTTTAGCGGTTGGATCATTTATCATAGATGAAACATACGCAAGTGCGTCAGCATGTCGATTCTTTTCTCGGGACAAATGTCGAAAAACAATGTTTGGAATACGATTTGTTAAATTCTGCACAAGGTTTTTATACCTTTCCAAATCTTCATCAATCGTTTGATATTTTAGCTCGATCTGTCTAATTACCAGCTGCGAGTCACTTGTGAGTCTAACATCACTTATTCCTAATTCAATAATGAGTTTGAGAGCATGGACCACTGCTTCATATTCTACTATGTTATTCGTATGCTCTTCGAACTCAAGACGAAATGGATGCACCATACGTTCTCCCCTTGGTGATGTAATCACGATACCTATTCCTGCTCCTTCTTTATTTCGCGACCCATCAATAAAAACTTCCCATCGTCGTGAACTATTTGAATCCAAAATATCTAAGGGCTCTTCTTCTTCACACCCTGGCAGTCCTTGAATTTCGTATTCTTCCTCAATTGGAAAATCTGCCAAAAAATCAGCTAGAATTTGAGATTTCTGCGCAGTTTGTATTTCATCAACAATGTTGTATTGTTCCAGCTGAGCATTCCATTTTGCTATTCTTCCTACTTTTCCTGTATTCTTTAAAACTGACTCCAATGGTGCTTTTGTTAATATACGAACATAATGAGTAAGAAAATAAGTGCGTAACTTCTGAGTAGCAAATACTACTGACAAAATTAGCTGTTCAATCTTGGTATAATTTCTTTCTGCTGAATTCAGAGTCTTGCTGATGTAATATATTGGTTTTTCAATCTTCTCATTCGTTCGCACCATTACCTCACTGATTGCATTTTCTGTTGCCGCTATGTATAAAGTTAATATTTCTTCTGGCTCTGGTTTTTGCAATGCTGGCAACGTGGCGAGATGTAATTTTATACTTTGAAATGCTTGTACACAACGATCGTTCCATTCAAATTTATTTTTCTTCTTAAGTACATCAAAAAAGGGCTTGCATCGTTCTGATGACCTCGCAATGAATCTACTCAATGCAGCCAAACACCCATTTAACTTCTGTACACTTTTTATACTGTTTGGTGATGGCATATCTGTTATTGCTTGTATTTTTGCTGGATCAACTTCTATTCCATCTTTCGTAACCAAATATCCCAAAAATCGTCCTGAAGTAACACCAAAAATACATTTCTCTGGATTTATTTTCATTTTATATTTTCGTAATGCACCAAAAATTTCAGCCAAGTTCTGTAAATGATCATCAGATAATTTACTTTTTACTAGCATGTCATCCACATAAACTTCCAAAGTTTTACCGATCCATGGTTTGAATATCGCGTCCACTAAACGTTGATATGTTGCTCCTGCATTTCGTAACCCAAATGGCATTCTGGTGTAACAATACAATCCCCGTGGAATAAAGAACGATGTGTGTTCCTGATCTGCTTCTGCTAATGCTATCTGATTGTATCCAGATTGTCCATCCATAAATGATAACATCTCATGTCCTTCAACGGCATCTACTAATTGGTCGATGTTTGGGAGCGGATAACTATCTTTTGGACATGCTTTGTTTAAATTAGTAAAATCTATACAAATTCTTACTCCACCGTTCTTTTTCGGGACAATCACCATATTAGAAATCCATGTGGGGTATCGTACTTCCCGAATGAATCTTGCACTTAAAAGTTTAGTTAATTCTTGTTCCACTGGTTCATGGTATTCTGGTGCGACCTTTCGTATTCGTTGGCGAAAGGGAATTGCATCAGGACGTATTTTTAATTCGTGCTGTACGATATTAGGATCGATCCCCGGCATATCTTCCATTCTCCAAGCGAATACATCTATAAATTCACAAAGCAACTTAACTAATTGTTGTTCCAAATCTGCTTTTATTAAAATCCCAATTCGCACTTGTTTGGGCAATTCTGTAGTGCCAATATTTATGACTTTTGTTTCCTCTACTGGAGCGAAGACTGGTTTTTGAATCCCAATTGGAGTTGGGGTTCCCTTTAATTGCTACATCGTCCCTTTATGATGTTGGTCTACCAGATTTTCTTGACTCTGACTGCTCTCTCCTTTTTCATTTATCGTTTTATTTTTTGCATGCTTTTCTAGATATTGACGTATTTCTTCCTCCTTTGCTTTAACTCTTCGTTCTTTTTTCTTTTTATGTTGTAGATGCTCCCGTTCCTCATTCATTCTTGTTTCTGCCATTATACAAAACTTAGCATCTTCTTGATCACCCTTTATCTCCATCTCTCCTTGCGGTGTTGGAAATCGCAAATATTGATGATATGTTGATACCACTCCTTTCAATTGGTGAACCCATCGTCTTCCAATTATAGCATTGTATGGTGATGGTGCATCCACAACACTAAATCTTGTCAAAATGTTGATCGGTCCAGCTGAAACTTCAAGATCAATGTCTCCCTTTGGCTTGGAAGATATTCCATTAAACCCATAAATGATGTATCGTGAAAAGATCAACTGATCTTCTTTAAAACCCATTTTACAAAATGTACTATAGAACATCACATTTAATGAGCTGCCCCCATCCAAAAGTATTTTCTTTACATTCCAGCCTGATATCAATAATTTTTTAACACAAGAGGGTCATTATGCATTTCAATTTCTTGGTTTACTTCTTGTGCAGAAAATGTCAATGGATATGCCATCCAATCTTCCCATAATTCTGCTTGCCTTCCATGAACTGAAAGACTTCATGGTTCCGAATTCTCTTGCACAATTTTTTATTGATTGCGACATTCAAATCTGTATTATTCTTTTCCGCATATGATATCATATTAATTTTTTGTTCATTATATGGAATGCGTATTGCCTTGCTTTCATCATGTTTCTTTGTTGGTTCAACTTTCTGAACAAATTCCTTTAACTCTCCAGCATCGACAATTCTTTGTACTAATGCTATAAAATTTCTACAGTTGTTTGTTGTATGCCCTTTATAGCTATGATACTCACAATAGTCTTTTGAATGTTGTGTAAACTCTGGTTGATTTCCCTTTGTTATTGGCCATTGAAAATTTGGTCGATTCTTCAAAATGTTGAATAATCTGAAATATGAAACATTAAGCTTGGTGAACGTTCTTTCTCGAAATTGCTGAGCAAAATTTTTACCATACCCTTGTCGAGGATGTTTTAATTCTCTTGATTCGAATTTCGGAAGAAATTTTCTTTTCTGATCAGGCGATTCCTCAACTGAATTTGTTCTCCTTGTGTTTCCTTGGCTTCTTGGATTAATTCTCGATCCTTGCTCTTGTATGTCTTGGAGCCTTGCACATGTTTCTATTATTTCTCTTAACTGGCCTTCAGTTTTTGGATTATTTCGGTGAATTTCAACAAAAAGATGGCTTTTCCGATCAACAATCCCCCATTTGTAATGGTTTATAGCTGTTATTGGGTCTAATTCACCTATTGCTTGACATATCGCGTGCCATCTGACTGTATATGATCGGATCGATTCTTCTGGCCAAGATGTTAATGAATAAAGTTTGTCCTCTCCTGAATCAACTGGTTTATTATACATGTATGCTTCAAGAAACTTCCTCACCAACTGTGCGTAATTATGGATGGAATTTTCCGGTAATCTATCGTACCACAACAATGCCGTCCCTGTTAAACTGGATGGAAAATATCTGCACATGATTGCTTCATGATCGTCCCACCGGGTCATCACTCGATTATAATGCTTTAAATGTGATGTTGGATCCTTGGTTCCATCGTAACACTCGAATACTGGAATATTATATTCTCTTGGTAATGATACACATGTCAAATGTTGTGCTAACGGAGTTCGCTTTGCTTCTTTCAATACCTCTTCTATTCTTCCCCCCTCTTTATTTTTTAATCCTTTAATTTCTTCTTTCATTTGTTCCATCGTTTCCAAACATGTTTCCCATTGGGTTCGTTGAATCTCTTTTTCTTGTTGCCTTCTTACTCGAGATGTCGATCCTACTAACACCATTCTTTGATCTGGATTCCGTTGTTCACTTATTGATATTTGTCTACTTGACATTACCTCCTGACTCCGTATTTTTGTCACAGCTGGTCTTTGCTCTCTCTGAATTACATCTTTTAAAACTTGATTTTCGGTTGCTAGTAATTCAATTCGACGGTTGCTTGCTATTTGCTCCTTTCTCATTTCATTTATTTCTTCTAATAAATCCTGTATTTGCTGTATTTTTCTTTGAGAACTCTCATGATCTGAAGAGCAATTCTGAACCACTGTATTTGGTGTTAATTCTTGATTTGGGGTATGATTTCCCTCGTTACTTTGTTGTTGTCCTGATTCTCTTCCTTCCTCTTGTCTATTCTCCTAGTCTTCATTATCACTTTGGTTCCCAGAATTAGCGTCTTGAGACATATTTTTCAGATCCTGTTGTTTCTTAACTATTTTTCGCCTTGCTGATTGCTTTCCTTGCTTGATATCTAGAAATTTCTCAGAAAGTCAGTGAAATGAACTCTTACACATCAAAATCATAAGAGATCCTATTTATTACTTTAACTGTAAATTCTTCCTATCACAAATCTGATTTTTCCCCAATTCATAAAATCCTTTGTTTCATATTCTTATCTATCTTTTCAAACATTTTTCATGTCAATAAAACATGCTTATGTAAATAAACTTTTCACTTTCTGTATCTTGCAAAATTGAATTTTTCCAATCTTTTCTTTTAAATTTTTTCAACCATATCCGTTCTTTTCTTAATAAAAATGTTTCTTTCTTGGACGATTTAGTTTTGAAATTAAAACCTTTTTTCCTTCATCAGGTAGGATAAATCCTTTAATCGTCCCTGTTTCTAGCGCCAAATTGTTTATGCCAAAAAATCTTTTGGACTAAACAACCAATCAAATTCTCACATATCAATTAAAAGTTGAAATTGAGTAACAACCAAACATCTTTGTATTGATTTTATAAAATCATTTCTGTACGATACA
>JAJJMC010021431.1:114970-151184 GCA_023531435.1 Papaver californicum | reverse complement strand
GGCTGGATGCATGCTCCCACTCTAGGTATTTTGCCTTGGCAAGCTCTTGCCAGATTGCTTCCACCATATAACCTGTAGGGTTTGCACCTCTTCCAAGATCCAATGCCTACAACAAGGATTAAACACTTCAGTTCAGAAAATATATAAACAAATAGAACCTTCTATACTGCCCATTAAAGCATTAAAAAAACCACAAGAAAGCAAGAGACTAGAATCAAATCCTTCTCTTTTCCAATCATGTTTTGTTTTCATAAGAGAAGGTATATACATGTGTGACAAAGGCACTCTAATCCTTGAAGAGTCCAACTCGTCTTTTTCCCTCTCCATCCTCCCAATCCAAAGGAAAGAAACCCTCCTTTTCTACAATACAGGAGGGGCTGCAGACCATTTCATTGAACAATAAACTGTTCTTGAATGGTTGACACAGCTCCAAATTGGCAAGGCTCTAAATATGGTTCCAAAAATCCAGGTAAATATTTGAAAGAACAGTTTGGATATCTACTATAGGGGTGTGGTGTGGGTGGAGGTGGGCTTAGACAAGTCACGTGGACACTATGTTGTTTCGGGTGTGAAGCGAGGCAAGGCAAGGAGCCTAAAGCGTTGCCACATACGTGCCACCAGAATCATTAGAGATGAGGTAGAGAAGAAGAAGAAGAAATAAAACAAGTAAGAGCAACAAAATAACCAGAGTTGAGAAGAAAATAATCAGATT
Source organism: Papaver californicum (assembly GCA_023531435.1). Lineage (NCBI taxonomy): Eukaryota > Viridiplantae > Streptophyta > Magnoliopsida > Ranunculales > Papaveraceae > Papaver > Papaver californicum. The sequence goes on along the minus strand of JAJJMC010021431.1, from coordinate 150,472 downwards.
TGAGATCTAAGTAAGTAAATAGAAAAAAATAGATTGATTAAAAAGAATTACAAAAACAATTTGCTGTCATGAGAGAGCCATAAGTATGAGAACAACTAGCTAAGCTTTGTGTATCCGCTCAAAACACATGGACATAAGCAAAACAATTTTTGCAAAAAGACCAAGCATATATCTAATAAACATAATCGATTGTAGTACCTTTTCAAGTTGTTGGACTCCTTCAGTATATTCTTCCCTTTTTAGTAATGCAAGGCCTAAAATATAATGTGCCTGTCATATGTCAAAGGACAGAAATATAATTATAACTGCGAAAATAGGACCATATTAGTAGAAATACAGACATTAGACATGCTCTCGATGAAAGAAGTACACACACCAGCTAGTCAAAATATAAATATATAGTTAAGGACGTACCACCTAAAAATAGCTACAGATTTCCCATGAATTGTTCCTGTAATCTTTGAAATAAAAAGGTCTTTCAAACACATTAGCTATTTTCGTACAAATCATTGATTGGTAAGGTATCATTCATCACAGAGGTCGATAAGTAACTGAATTGTGTTGGTGGTATGTGAGATAAACTGAATGCATGTTAGCCATTAAACACCATGAGGAGACAAGGACAGGAACTTAAGTGTTAAATATCAGATTCGATTCAGACCAAGTTCGACTATGAGAACTACTCTAGAAAGTTAACTATGAATGAACACAACAACATTGAATTTGGCGACGGTCATGGAAGGCATTTTAACGCAAGTACAAATTCAATTGGCGGTATCACAGTGATATTGGTCGTACCGCTTACATTAACTGTAGACAGACTACACAAGGATGACTTTTGAGCTTCATGGAAGACAAATTTGAGATAAACATCACATTGCATTTCAAGTAAACCCGAAATTAATCATGCAACCAAAACTCCATGATAAACTCAAACCATACTGTTTGTGCATCCTATACTTAAAATTATTACAATCTATCTTCTCCTGCATCTATCATTCCTTGTGTAAACTCCGAAGCATCCCAACTAGTACCTATCTTCTTCTCAGCTGTCCAAAACTTCACAGCCTTTCAACTATAATCCTCCAACCTAGTTTATCTTACATATCATTTTTCACTACCACTTTAGTTCCCAGTAACCATACACATCGATACCCTAACTATTAAAGCTATCTCTGTATGATTAAGCCTAACGAATAATCCCACCAGTTGCATCTAAGGGCAGATTAAAACTAAAAAAGAAAGAGACAGATATACCTAATAAAAATAGAAGTGCAAATTGAAGAGATTGAATGAAAAACCTTTGTTGAATTACTGTCTAGTTCGAGAGCTCTTCTACAATCCTCTTCTGCCCTTTCCCACTCTCTAATCAAACAAACAAAAACCAATTAAATCAGAAATAACTCATAAAAACAAAAATGAAAAATTATAGAAACAGAAACCAATTCCACTTACTCTCGTTTCCGATGACAAAGTGCACGGTTGGTCCAATATACAGGAACATCAGGGCAAAGTGTAATCGCCTTCCAAGAACAAAACAAAAGCCCAATATTCAAGAAATTGAATAAAAATTTCAAAAAAAAAAAAAAAAACCTAGGAAGTGTGTAGGTAGGTAAGGTACCTGAGTATAAGCTTCAATAGCAGCAGCAAAACGTTCTTTACTGAATTTGAAATTCCCATCTTTTTTACAGAGATCAGCTTGTTCAGATGCTGATATTGTTGTTGTTCCCCCATTGTTATTCATAGATTGGGGGGAAATTACCTCCTCTTCCTCCTCCACTTGTTCTTTATCAATCTTTTTTGGTTTCTTAGTATTACTATATTAGTATTAATGAACAAGATTAATCAGAGGAATTGAATTTTGAAAACCCTAATTTTCATTTCAAGAATGAAATTCAGTGGGAAAAAAATGAAGAAGAAGAAAAGAATCTCACCAGCGCCAACAGAGCATGCTCGTTCGTCTAATCCTGAGACTCTCTAGAGATTTGGAATATTCATTAAATAAATACAGAGTCAGACTCTTTCTTTCTCTTTCGATCTTCGGTGAGTTTGGTCCGAAGCCCAAAGCGTCCAAAGAAGCTGAAAAGTATCAAGCAATAGCGTGGTGTAAAGAGCAGCCAATTCAGCTGGGAGGAAGTCAATGAGTTGTTGATATTGTGGAGACCGTTTAAATACAGAAGTATAAATCAATCCCAAAAATATTTTACATTATTAGAAGTTAATTATTCTTTTTTTTAAATTATTCTGAAATTATATACCAAAATTAATGACTGATTTTTTTGTTTTTAAAAATTCAAAAATAAATATTTATGTAGTATCCAAACATGCTAGTAGACTTTCAACATATTTTAGATGTGGATGAGTTGAGCTCATTTTGGATATATAAAACTTTAGCATTGGATACATTTTTAAGAAATTATTTTTTTAACTTTTAGAAGCAAAGAACAAAGAATATCATAGATGATTAAACTGTCAATGAAATTTTAGATCGATTGCTAGAAACAAAAGTTTAACTTTTTTGGTAAAGTGATTTTTTATTTTTTTTTTACATATGGAGAAATATCCAAACAACGAGATACTTTTTTGGTTAGTGGATTGTGGTTTCAAGATTTTTACAAGAAAAAACCTTGCAAATGCTAATAGCCTACCATTTAAGAATTTACTTATCGACTTCTACAATGTCATAAGTCATTTGGGATAACAATTTTAGAATGATTTCTATAATCAAAAAAAATAATTTTTTGTCAAATTGTTTTTACTTCTGGTATCCAAACACCCTCAAAGTGTCTTGTGGTTCCAATGGGGAAAAAATCAATTGGTTTCTATTCAATAGTGTCAAGTCACTTGTCGCTCATTATCAAACCGTCTAATGTTGAGATCTCATGGTCATACGAAGGAGGAGCCTCAAGTGACTTGACACTTTGGAGCACTTGTTAGGAAATAAAAGGAGGACGACACGTGTAAGATGATTAAGGAAAGAAGCAGTGGTTATAAGAAGAACGAGAAGCACACAATCAAAGTCGTATGAAAGGATCGAGTAAATGAAAGATGTGAAAGACTGAATAAATCCTGCATGATTGACACATAAGATCGGGAAAGTAGTATCACACTGATCAAAACAGATAGCATTAAATGCTTATTGAACGGGAAAGTAAGAGTAATAAATGAACATGGAACGGGAAAGTAAAGGCAATAATTATTTTTATTTACTTTAACCACATGATTGACACATATGATCGGGACAAAGATGATTCTCAAAGAACGAAGAGTACGTGTTAATCATACAAGGTAACAAACCAAAAAAGTGAAGAGCATGACCTTTAAACCATACAATCATCCCGATCTAAAGATAATAAGGAGAACGAAAGAAGATATCGGGACAAGAGGGACCCATTAGATAATCCATAAATAGAAGAGATCATTCAACAGAGAGGAGGTCGGTCAATTGAAAGAAGGATAGGCTAAGGAAGAGTAACCAGAGAAGAAAGAAAAGATCATTAGAATTCAAGAGAGAAAAGAAACAATCAAGAAACAAAGAATCCAGAAGAAATATGTCTCAAGAAGCAGGCTCCGGAAATCAAGACAGTAACGACAGACAAAGTGAAGAAAAGAGTGAACCAGAACAACAACAAAGTGATTTAGGAAATCATACACCTAATCAGGAATTAACACCAAATACCATTATTCAAAATAAATTGTCACATCATGAGAATTCACGAAATGAAGTAAATCATCTTCAAAATCAGTTGGAAGAAATTAATGAAATAAGAAGAGAACAAAGAGCCAGTAATGATCAAATTGCATTATTAATCAAAGAAAATCAAGCTTTGAAAAATGTGATTCAACGTGAGGAAAGACTAGCAGCAACAGGGTCACGAAGTCAAGAAGCAATTTTTGGAAAGCATGCACCTAGAAATGAAAGGGAAAATCAAGATCAGAGAATGGTATTAGCAGGATCATCATCCCGGGCTAGGAGGCAACGGGAAAATCAAGAAATTCAACGTGCACAATGGCAAAAATGTATTGAAGCTATGGAGCAAATGAAAGAATAAATAAAAGGTTAAAAAATAAAGAAGGAGGAAGAATTGAAGAGGTGCTGAAGGAAGCCAAACGAACACCGTTGGCTCAACAGTTGACATGTGTTCCATTGCCAAGAGAATACAATATCCCTGTATTCTCTTGCCAAGAAAATACATACAAGTTGAATGTTATGATGGTACGAAGGACCCGGCCTCACACTTAAAATATTAATCGAGAGATATCACGATGGGACTGACACGAAGCAATAATGTGTCGATGCTTCCCATCGAGTTTGAAAGGTTCAGCATTGTTATGGTATGACAGATTGCCAGAAAATTCTATTCAATGTTACTCACAATTATTGAGGAAATTTCTCGAGGCATACATGTACAACAAGCCTGTTGATTCGGGAGTGGACAAACTATATTCCCTTACATCATGGCCAGAAGAGATGATTCGGTCATATCCGGCCCGATGGCATACAATTTGCCAAGCAATTGGAGATGTAGATTCAAGTACAACGATCAATCATTATAAGTGGGGAATCGCTGATCGGATATGTCAACTTTTTATTGAAATTCATCGTAACAATCCCAAAACTGAGGGACATCTCAGGGAAATAATAAAAACATGTGCAAGATTGCAAGATGTGCAAGAACAATGTCCGAGAAGTAATTCGCGAAATCAAAGAAACATAAAAAGGACAAATTCAATCGAAGTATCACCAGAACAAAATAAAAGAAATTCCCTCATAAATCTGAACCAAGAGAATCAAAACGCCCACGGCAAGGGGATAACAAAAATTTTGTTCAGCGATTTCAAGAAAGAGTGTTCACAAAACTCAATATATCATATTCTGAATTATTCGGAATCATAAAAAATAAACTATATTTTCAGTGGCCACCATCAAGAGGCAATCATCCTGAGTTCACACAACATTCAAAAGATTATTGTGAGTGCCACAGTTATAAAGGGCACACAACAGATAATTGCAGGAATTTTATTATACTGGTACAAAGAATGATTGATGCAGGAGAGTTGAAAGAATTCATTCAAAGGCCCAAACCAATAGCAAGACTAGACAAAGGCAAGGCAGTGCATATCCCGTATAACGAACAAACAATTAATACGATAACATTTTCAAAAGAAAGAGATATAGATATGAACTCTGCAATCAATAAAAATTTATGCAAGAGGATTCGGGACCATGAAATTTTTAAAGTATCAGGAAGGATAATGGAAGCTTGGGAATACTGGATGTCATCACCTTTAACTTTCTCGGCATGGGAAGTAAATCAAGAAATTGAGATGCATAATGATCCTTTGGTTCTTACATTGCTAATTTCAGGGTGGAACGTTAGAGAAATTCTTTTGGATGGGGGCAGTTCTTTAAATGTGTTGTTTTATGACACATTTTGCAAAATGGGACTCAAAAAAGATCAGTTAATCCCGTCCCGATATGTTATTTATGTGTTCAATGGAATGGCTTCAAGACCCGAAGGAGATATTGATTTGGAAGTATCTACTGGACCAATTAACATCTTGACAAGATTCAGCGTAGTGGATGCTCCATCCCCGTACAATGCAATAATCGGGAGACGATGGGTACACCAGCTGAAAGGTGTAATCTCAACTTATCATCAATATTTGCGGTTTCCAACACCGCAAAGAGAAATGGAGATCAAGGGAGATCAAGATGATGCAAAGTTTTGTATAATAACAGAAGTAAGAATGAATGAAGAACGGGAACAACAACATCGGGAAAGGAAAAAAGACCGTAAAATCAAAGCAAATGAAGAGGAGATAAATCAATACTTGAAAAGAAACAACGAACAAAAAGCAACAAATGAATTAGGAGAAAGCAGTAAGAATCAAGAAAATTCAACAAATCGGCAGTTCGAAGGATCCTCATAGCAATTAAAGGGAACTCCAACTTCGATCGGGAATCCAAAACCAATTTTCACTTCTGTAGAAGAAACTAAAATTATAAATATTGGAACTTCAGAATTTCCTAAACAAGTGTAAATTGGAACATTGATGAAAGAAGACATGGAGCAAAGTTTGATCAAGCTACTTCGTGATTATGTAGATATATTTGCATAGAACATGAAAGACATGCCCGGGATAGATCCAAATATTGTACAACATGAATTACAAATACGTCCCGATGTTATACCATTTCGACAACGGATACGTAAGGTTGCACCGGAGTACCATGATCCAATAGAAAAAGAGTTAGCAAAGCTTTTAAATGCAGGATTCATTCGTGAAGTACGGTATCCAACGTGGATTTCTAATATGGTGATCGTTCTAAAAAAGAACGGTGGAGTAAGAACTATATATACTTCACCAATTTAAATAAGGCATGTCCGAAAGATAGTTATCCACTTCCCAACATTCATCAGTTGGTAGATGTTGTAGAAGGCCATGAGGCATTATCTTTTATGGATGGTCAGTCGGGATACAACCAGATTTCACTTGCAGAAGTTGATCAAGAACATACGGCATTTTTCACTCCACGGGGGTTGTATTGCTATTAGGGTTGTACACGGACGGTTTCGGTTCGGTTTTGTGCCAAACCAAAACCGAAACCGGCAAGGTTGGTTTTCCAAATAATTTTCCATAACCGTTCTGTTTACCGTCGGTTCGGTTTTAGTCGGTTTTCTCTCAGTTTCGGTTTTTTTCAACGGGTTTCGGTTAAATGGTTGATTCTGTCAATTTCGTGGAACTGACGATGAAAAATTCAAAAAAAATAAATCATTCTTCATTAAACCATCCAAACACATAAAATTTCAGTCCATACACTAAAATGCAGACTCTAGTAATCCCTAAAGAAAGTAGAGAAACATTTTCTCCCCATGATACCAAGGCTTATCTAAAGTTAATGCTTCACAAATCATTGCCATTATGCATCTGAGCACTTACTCTTCCAATACCTCCACAAGTTGGACACAGTTTCATCTTTGCATAAGCTGGATGACCAAGTCCATCTGCAATAATAATATACACAAGACGAGGAAAACATCAGTCTTCTTATAGGTGTTTCCTTAAACAACCTAGAAAAATCTGTTAATATTCAGAAATCACGTGGCCTATTTAACAAGACAGACAAGATTTGACACCAAAACTAAATCAAACAGACTACTGATGTTAAAACTCTTAAATTAGTATGCTGATAAAACTTGTTTAATTCTACTTTCTTGCAAGTGAAATTAACAAAATTTTAAGCAAAATAATAACTAACTTGGTATACATTTATGAATTGCCTTTGTTTCTAGTCTTCTAGAATATATTTTTAATGCAAGTCGAAATTGTGAGTGATTCATAGGTGTGTTATGGCATCAATTTGTTGTTATGTGCTACACAAAAGGAAAAAGTCCCCACTTCTATTGGTAGAATTTTCCCATGTATGCTATAGATTCCAAAATACACGATATTCATTAGAGAAACCAATGACAAACTTAGTGTTATGACATTACTAGGAGAGTACGAAATCACATCAACTTTTACTCACTGCAAGAATCACAAAGAACACGAGCATTAAATTTCAGCTTCTTCTGACAACCTTGTACAGCTTCAGAAAAGGAGAGGTTCAGCAGCACCTATAAAAGACAAAGGAACTGGTTCAAGAGACTAACCTTCAAACATTTGACATATCACATATAACAGAAGCAAAAAAGGGTTGTTTTAAACCTGTATCTCGGAAGCAAAGTCTTCGACTTCTTCAAAGATCTGAACAAGCATATAACACAAGTAAAAACCATAGATAACTTATTGCGAATTAAGACTAAAATAAAATTATATAATAAAACAAGAAATTAAAACAGAACTGAAAGAATGTCAGGATAAGGAATGAAAGTTTGAGAGGAAACCTCGGAAAATATATTACGGAAAGAACCAGAGAAATGCTCTTCGTGAAAACCACTGAAACCACCTGCAGTTCTAGCAGAGTAACCCTTTGGATTTCTACCAGAGTAATTTCCTTGGCCAGCACTGCTGGTGTTTTCCTACAACAGACATAGAGAAAACAACTAAATTAGCTCGAAATCCTAGATTTATAGGGTTTTGACGTGCAAAATATAAACAAGACAGGGTAATTGATCATTCAGAAAAGAAAAGAAAAAAGCCAACAAAACAATCACATCAGCAGAACTGCAAACATGAAGGAAGAATTGAGTTGTTACCATATCATATTGAGCTCTAGAGTCTGGAATTGACCTTCGTCAACAAAGAAAGGCACAAAATTATCAATCTACCAAAAACGATTACAAGCTTTCTCAAAATATGATAAGTACAACACTGAAGTGAACTAATAGTAAATCAAAATAAAGGGGGTGACTAACCTCATAGGCTTCCCTTATCTCTTGGAATTTCCTCTTTGCAACAGGATTATTCTTATTCGCATTTGGATGATATTTTTTGGCAAGCTGCAATTATAGACCCTTAACAAGTCAATATAAAAAACTACGAAATCAAAATAAGAAAATAACTATTCCATGCGGACAACATATCATAGAAATGTACCTACCGCATGGAATGCCTTAAATTGATATCATCCCGATTAGCATCTTTTGGGACACCAAGAACTTCATAGAAATCTCGCTGACACAATCCTGGGATAGCAAATAACATTAGTACGTCGGTCAATTTTCAATCAGGGCCACATTTAGAAACATAACATTATTGTATAGCAAGGTCAATTTCAAAATATTTTCAAATTGTTGATCTGATAATTGATGCTACAAGCTTATAAATTAAAGCCTGTTTTATTAAATACCAAACAGTTTTGCCTATATCATGTTCATATCCATAATCACACAGCAGAAAAATTGCCCACAAAGATTGTAGCTGGACTTTAGCATACAAATTGCAAAAACAAAATGTAGCTGACTTATGAAAGATACCTGATGCGTGAAAATACCGCTTGTTCAGAAAAGCTCCTGTGTTTAATTATCCAACATCGACTCGACCAACACCAAGGCACCAACTATGTAAACCTGTTGAAGAACACACATCAAAACAAGAGAAATGTTTCATTAACTGGTTTTGTAAACAGAAGCATAGAAGCAAAAGGTGAACTAGCATCCCAAGTTGAAGTCTATCCACTCCACAATCTAAGCAAGCACAAAAAACAGAAGAAGAGAACTTGGAGAAAGAGATTGTAGGCGGAGAGGCAGAGGCTGCTGCTCAAAAAATCAGAACAGAATAGGTTTAGAAAGTTAGGGTGGGATTATATATCAAGGGGATTGAAGGGTCTAGATTAGATCTATCAAAATATAAATGAACGGCTCTAATTAGTCGGTTTTCCATGGTATAACGGTTCGGTTTTTGGCCAAACCAAAACCGAAATCGTGACTACCGGTTTTCCCAAAAAATTTCCATAACCGTTCCATTAGTAAACGGTTCGGTTTGGTTTTGAGCCATTCGGTTCGGTTTTGGCGGGTTTTCGTGGAAAACCGTTACCGTGTTCAGCCCTAATTGCTATACCAGGATTCCATTTGGATTACGAAACACGGGAGCAACATATCAACGACTGGTTGATGAAATATTCAAACCTTGGATCGGGCAAATTCTAGTAGTTTATGTGGATGATATGTTGGTAAAAAGTAAATTATCTATCAATCATCTACAAGACCTCACTGAAACTTTTGGTGCATTACGAAAATACAAGATGGAAGTTAATCCGGAGAAGTGTATTTTTGGTGTTACTTCGAGACGTTTTTTGGGTTATGTGGTTACAAAAAATGGAATTGAAGTTGATCCAACAAAGATTCAAGCAATAACATATATGCCATCACCCAACAACATTAAAAGTGTACAGAAATTAAATGGATGTTTGGCCGCTTTAAGCAGATTTATTGCTAGATCATCAGAACGGTGCAAACCCTTTTTTGATATACTGAAGAAGAAAAATAACTTTGATTGGAACGAACGATGTGAACAAGCATTCCAAAACATAAAAATGCATTTGGCTACATTACCAGCATTACAGAAATCGGAACCTGAAGAAATATTAACTTTGTATATAGCGGCAACGGAAGATGCAATCAGCGCAGTAATGGTACGTACTAATGAGAAAATAGAAAAACCAATATATTACATCAGCAAAACCCTTAATTCAGCAGAAAGAAATTACACTAAAATCGAACAACTCATTTTATCATCGGTCTTTGCCACTCAAAAGTTACGTACCTATTTTCTCACACATTATGTTCGTGTCCCGAGCAAGGCACTGTTACAATCAGCATTAAAGAATACAAGAAAATTAGGGAGGATCACAAAATGGAACGCCCAGCTAGAACAATTCAACATCATTTATGAGTTGCAAACCGCACAAACTCAAGTTTTAGCTGACTTCCTTGTGGATTTACCGATTAAAGAAGAATATGAAATTCAAGGTCTCATAGGTGGAAAAAAAGAAATTAACTTATTTAAAACTTTTTCACTAAATTTTTCATCACTTTAATAATTCATTTTTTATTTGTATATCTATGTTAAAGGATTACCAGGATACGAGGAGGAGGACCCACAAGATATTCTGAACTCAACAAATTCTCAAAGGTGGGAAGTCTTTGTTGATAGGTCCCGAAATAAGGAAGGAGCGGGAATTAGCATTGTAATTACTGCACTAATGGGAGGACGAATGACACATTCATTTCGTCTTGAGTTTGAAGAACACACAAACAACATAGTAGAATATGAAGTTGTGGTTCATGCTTTAAAACTCATCATCGAGATAGGAATCAGCAATGTTCGACTCACAAGTGATTCACAATTGGTAATTCGACAAGTCGAATTAAAATATCAAACACTTGATGAAGATTTAGTACAATATAAAAACCTTGTTCAAACCCTTAGCAAATCAAATCCCAAACATTATCTTTCGGCATCTGTCCCGAGAAAAAAATCGACATGCTGATGCACTGACATTCATTTCCTCCATGGTAAACGATCCTAATAATCACAGCTATAAAAGTCGGAAAAATATATGAACCACTTATACAGATAAAAGCACTTAACAACATAGAAGAAGATGTGATAGAAGAAATTAATGATCCCGCAATACAAAATGCCGTACCTATGCCTCAACAAGTAGAGGATCAACCAAATGAACCAGATTGGAGGATTTCGATTCATCAATATCTACAAGATAAAATATTGCCTTCAAATTCTAAAGAAGCAAGAAAAATTCAACTCAAATCGGATAATTACCAGCTTCGGGATGGTATTTTGTATCGTAAATCATTCCTCGGGTCATTATTCTGATGCTTATCACAAAAGGAAGGACTACTGATACTCAAAGAAATACATTATGGAGATGCGGGAAACCACAGTGGAAAACGTTCACTCGCATTAAAAGCTAAAAGCCAAGGTTATTATTGGATACCCATGCTTCAAGACTCAGAAAACATGGTACGAAGGTGTGAGGAATGTCAACGATTCGCAAAGAAAATCAAAGCACCTGCCACAGAGCTTAATTCTATACTCAGTCCTTGGACATTTGTGAAATGGGGGGTAGATATTGTTGGTCCGTTAGTTGAAGGGACCAAAAAGAGAAAATATTTAATTGTGGTCACCGATTATTTTACCAAGTGGGTAGAAGCTAAAGCATTAGCTCGAATAAAAGACATCGATGTGTTCACATTTTTATTTGAAGATATCATCTGCAGATTTGGGATTCCAGCAGCCATAGTTTCTGATAATGGAAAGCAATTTCAGGGAAAGAACATTGATATGTTATTTGAAGCATTTAACATTCAGAAACACAAATCCACACCATTCTATCCCCAGAGTAATGGACAAGTTGAATCCACAAATAAAACAATCGCAACAAATTTGAAGAAAACATTGGATGGAGATTACAAACAATGGTGTGAACAATTGCATAACATATTATGGGCGTATCGTACAACAAGAAAAGAATCCACTGGAGAGTCACCATTCCTTCTTACCTACGGAACAGAAGCAGTTATACCAACAGAAGTCATTCTACCTACAACTAGAACAGATGCATGGGAGAAAAATCTAAATTCAGATTTAATGTTACAAAAGTTAGATGATTTAGAAGAAAAAAGAGAAGTGGCACTCCAGAAAATGGAAAATTATCAAAGAAAGTTGGCACGGAATTACCACAAAAAGGTCAAGTCACGAAATTTTGTCCAAGGAAAATATGTTTTACGACAAATCACAGAATACCATCGGGACAAAAGTGCAGGGAAGTTCGCACCAACTTGGGATGGTCCGTACATAATACAAGCATCAACGGGACAAGGATCATACTATCTTCGGAATATGCAATGAGAAATCTTACAACATCCATGGAACGCACAATACTTAAAACTTTATTATCCATGATTACAATACAGCTATGGTGGCCAATACAGGTATACAAATTTTTATTCAATATTTTATCTGATGATAAGATTTTTTATGAAGTTATACTTAAAATAACAGTCAATTCCAGGAACACCTCATTCTTGAAAACGCTACGATTGGCGACATAATCAAAATTCAATTACTCCAGAACACCTCATTCTGGAAAACGCTACGATTGACGACATAATCAAAATTCAATTACTCCACGAACACCTTATTCTGGAAAACGCTACGATTGGCGACATAATCAAAATTCAATTCCAGGAATTTCTGGAAAACGCTTCGCGACACAATTATGATCCAATTACTCCAGGAACATCATATTCTGGAAAGTGCTTGCGATTAGCGATACAATCGTAATATCAAAAAAGGTAAATGTCATTATAGAATAATTCTGAGATTCTAATAAAGAAGGAATGCCTAATTTATGGTTATCATTTTCATAGTACGTTCGGGACCAACCCTGTATCTTACTGATAGACACATTTTAGTGTCTAATTTGCACCTTAATTTCTAGTGAGTTAGTATTCGATTTTGCGTCTATTACGTGTTTTTATGCTTTTGTAGGTACATTAGAAGAATAAAGATTTGTGGAAAAATTGGCTCAAAAAGTGATAAAGGCACCCGGGACAAGTGTTATTGGCACCTCAAGAATGGATAAGGGACACCCTAAAATCGGGCCGAGATAACTCAGTCAACACAGCGGGTCAACTCGGTCAACCCAGTGAGTCAACCCGGCCCGGGTCACCGATCCAACTCATCGGGACAGTCCACTGAATCAACTGTACACTTCAAATTCACGTGAAAAATGGGTTGTTTTCGGTTCCAAATTGATGCAAAAGCTAGAAGAGATTGATACAAGACTAAAAACATCGATTTGGAGTGATTTTAGCCGGAAAAAGAGGTTCCCGGAGTGTATCCAGCCGGAAAAAGGAATTACTCTTGGAATCGGATTTGGGAAGATTCTATAGTGTTTTAAAGAGTTCTATTAGGTTTAGAACTCTCCCTAGGGTTTGTAGAGCCTATATATATGAAGAGAAGCCAAGAAAAATCAAGACAGAAGCCGAGAGATCGATTCAGAGAATTCCGGCCATACTCCGGTAGCCGCCGATTACCTGCTGCTGCTCCGGCCGGCTTGTTCTTCATCAGCCATCATCGGAGAAGACGACTCAGTAACATTTATATCTGTTGCTGATTCAAACTGATCATGTTGCCTATTCTTTTATACCTTTGTTTCTTAGAATCCTATTTGTAACGGCTGAACCCTGTTCTCTGACATTTATAAACGTATCTGTTCAGCTGTTGCACTATTCTTTAACCTTGTAATCAACTTTTTGAGCAATGAAAAGGTATTTTGAGCAAGTTTTCTTCACCATGAGATAAGTATATTTACTGGTATGATGGAGGAGGTTTTTCTCTCAATTTTATGTGGTAAGTCTATTTTTAATTAATTAATTATAATTCTTTACTTGTTAAAATTGCATAGTTTCGTAATAGAAAAACGGTTTTCATTCAGTAGTGGTGTTTTTGTTTGATGGGTCATGCTGGGTTGACAACCTATGATGTCCCATGCTTGTGATTTACCTCTGCTTGTTTGTATAAAACCTATTTTGGCAATATTTGAGCTTAATTTATTTAAAAGAATTACCCGATTAATCACATAAGTTGTTAGAAATAACTGAATCTTGATTCCTGGTTTTCTCCATATTTTCTAAAAATCATCTCTAGTTTATTTTCCTGATTTTTATTAGTTTAGGTTTAATCCATTATTTTCTAAAATCATTACCTTCACAAGTTCGAGAATCGAACACTTTATTTACCACTATTAAAATTACATCATTTTTTGGCGGCGCCGACGCGGACTTGTTTTTAGGTTTAGGGTTTTAGATTTATTTTTAGGTTTTTATTTTTAGTTTTATTATTTTACTTTGTTCTATTTTACGTTTCTTTTGGTATTTCTCTTTTTGCTACAGGTTGGATTTTGGACCGAAAAGAAAGTAAGCCAAAGTTTTGGAATTAAAGCTAAAGACTTGGAATTAAAGGGAAAAGCTTAAAGAACGAAAAAGAAGATCGAAGATTTTATTTATTTGTATTTTTTAATTAGATTTTTAGTTTATTTTTAATTAGTTTAGAAGATTGTATTAGGGTTTGATTATTTCTGTAATTTTTCTTTTATTTTCGGACACTTTTGGACATTATTTTTGGGACTTTAGACATTTTATTATTTTTAAACCCTACGGAAGTGTAAGTTTTTAAATATCAAACTGTGTGCAGGGAAGGACGACAATTACGATATTGTCTCGGCCCCTCGGGTTCGCACACTATTGAAAAGGATATTAGTGGCCCGAGTCGACTTCAACGGTTCATCGCCCGTCTAGTACGGGAGGTAAGCTTCGACCAACCCACAAATCTCCTGTCAGTGGGTTTTCTGGACGCCTTTGTATGCATATATGCTAAGGACTGAATACGGACTTTAATTTTTACATAGTAAAGGGCAAGGCCTGGCCATATAAGATAAGGTTTTGGATTTCATCACCGTCTCCTTCTTGCCCGCCTTAGGAAAACGAAACCTACGCGAACCTAAGCCTAAAATCTTGACTAGAAAGAGACCTATAGGGTATCGAGCTTATTGGAAAATCGTTCAAAAGGACTGTACGGGTTACTTTATTAGCCTAACTCGAAGTTCAGGATGATTATTTTAAGTTGATTAGAGCCGCCTTGTAACCCAAGGAAACGTGCCAAACAGACAGGGGTATCAAAGCTCCATTGAGCTTCTCATGTTTCTCTTCGACTTAATCTAATTCAGATCGTTCTAAGAGGTTTGCTAAAATTGTAACAGTTGCTTTTTGAAAGAATATAAGCTGGTCTAGAAACAATCTAAGTGGAGCCATCATGCTTGTTGTTTGCTAGATTTAGGTTTGATTTGGTTGAGTCAGGGCACGATTGTGTTTGATTAATTGCTTGTTAGGATTTAATTTTTGCATGCCAAGAACGCCCTTAAAGCGAACTTGGGATAGAGACCCTCAAGGTAGGTTAATTAGTGGAAGACTTGTAGTTCACCTTAACCTTGAGAAGCCAACTGAGAGTGAACTAGTCACTCCCGAGACTGTGTCCGCAATGACATCTCTGAAGGATTTGTTGAATCTGACCCGGACCTCACGTCCATCTTGCATCAAGTTAGCCGCTACTGAAGAGAGCTACGAACTGAAACCCGGAATCATCCAGATGCTCCCATTATTCTTAGGAAAAGAAAACGAAAATCCTTATTTTCATGTTAGGGAATTCGAGGAAATATGTAGCACAATCAGGATTAAAGACTTGAATGACGAGTCTATTAAACTTAGACTATTTCCCTTTTCACTAAGAGACAAAGCCAAGTCGTGGCTATACAGCTTGGCTCCTCAGTCAATTGAAACCTATGCCCAACTTACTTCAGCTTTTATTCAGAAGTTCTTCCCTAGGAACAAAATTTCGTCTGTTAGGCAGAAAATATGCACGTTTTCCCAGCTAGAGGGAGAGTCTCTGTATGTGTATGTAGAAAGGTTCAATGACTTATTGTCCCAATGCCCAGACCACGGTATAAAGGAGTTAAGGCTAGTTCAGATCCTCTATGAGGGTTTGGACTACGCATCTATAACCTTGGTCGAGTCTTTGTCAACCGGAGGGTTCGACAGTAAGACTCCTGCTGAGGCGATGAAACTTCTGAGTGACATCGCCGAGAAGACCCATCAGTGGGAGAGCAGTAGGGAGCCAAAAAGAACAATTCTTCTAGGAAGAGGAAATGTTCATAGGGTAGGAGGATCTTTTGATTCAAAGGCCCAAATAGAAGCCTTATCTAGAAGGCTAGAACTGGTCGAAATGAATCAAGCTAGTAGTTCAGAGCCCAACCAATTCGAAGAGCAGGCTTTTGCTCTTTATAATAACACTAGATTTGATAACCAGAGAACGTTCGACCCGTATTCAGAATCTTATAACCCTGGCTGGAGAAACCACTCGAACCTTTCCTGGTCGAAAGGCCAGGATCAAGGTCAGTTTAGTAATGCTAAAGGTCCCCCAGGCTTCAGTTATAAGAATTCGGCTGGTCCAACTCACCCCAGCAATGACGAAAAGTATGAGCAGAGGTTCCAAAGCCTAGAAAAAGTTGTGTTTAGTTTACAAACCCAAGTCAGTGTCATTGCTACGGCTCTGAGAGAGAGAGAACTTGGTAGGTTCCCTAGTCAAACCGAACCCAATCATAGAGGATCCAATGAAATATCGACTGGTGAGAAAACATCCAGTCATGTGAATGCAATTAGTACCCTTAGGAATGGTAAGGTAATGGATAACAAGGTAACTAGGCCCGCTAGTGAACAAACTGTAGTTCATCCTGACCCAATAATTGAAGAGACTGATAAAGTCTCTGACGAGCCTGAGGCAACCCCTCAGAGAACCGATTTCATGCCTAGAATCCCATACCCAAGGTTGTTAGCACCTACTAGGAAGGAATCCAATTTTAATGAAATAATGGAAGTTTTTAAGAAAGTCACGATCAACCTTCCATTATTAGATGCAATTAGGCATATTCCTGCTTATTCCAAGTTTCTTAAGGACATGTATACGCGAAAGCGAAAACTTAGCGTACATAAGAAAGCTTTTCTAGCTAGTCATGTAAGTTCAATTATATATAGTACGGCCCTTAAGTACAAAGACCCAGGTTCCCCAACCATAGCTTGCACAATAGGAAACTACCGGGTAGAAAGAGCCTTACTCGATTTAGGAGCCAGTGTGAACTTACTACCGTACCATGTGTCCCTCCAGCTAGGATTAGGCGATTTGAAACCAACTCAGATGACTTTGCAGTTAGCTAATAGGTCTGTGAAAATTCCTCGTGGTGTCATAGAGGATGTTTTGATTGAAGTGGATAAATTTATTTATCCAGTGGACTTTGTTGTGCTTGATACCAGACCTGTGCCTGATCCAGAGAATCATATACCGGTTATACTAGGTCGCCCGTTCTTAGCAACATCTAATACGATCATTAACTGTCGTAACGGTGTTATGAACTTGTCTTTTGGTAACATGACTATTGAGCTGAATATCTTCAACATTAGTAATCAACTACCTGAGGTTGATGACCCCACCTTAGAAACCATCAACATGATAAAGACCCCAGTTCAGGAGTCATTACCAAACACTTTGATAGAAGACCCGTTAGAAAAATTTCTAGCCCACTTTGGATTAGAGTTTGATGAGTTAGGCCCATCAGAGACCTTACCTGTGATTGTAGCTTCAGATTTGGATAGTGAACAAGAGAATAGGCTAGTAACCGTGCTTCAGGACAATCAGAAAGCCTTAGGAGGGACCATAACAGATATTAAGGGAATTAGCCCAACAGTTTGTATGTACCAGATCCATTCAGATGAAGAATCCAAACCGTCTAGGGAGATGCAGCGTAGGCTCGACCCATTAGAAGATCCATTAGAGAAATGCCTAGCCAACTATAGAATTGATGGCGATAATGATAGTGTTATTAGATAGGGATCAAAGTGTGGTTTACCTAGATAGGGATCAAAGTGTGTTCGGATTGTTTATCTTCGTAGCTTGCTGCTGTTTCCTTTTATTGTGGATAACACTATTTGATTCAGATGATCCATAGTTGTTCCGATTATTGCTATATGATTTAAGGAGGTAACTTATGCTCATGCGACACGGTAATATCTTTCCCTAATTCCTTTTCGTGCAGTGTTTAGAAACATTGAGGACACTGTTTAATTTAAGTTTAGGGTATTGGGAAACTTTTTAGGATTAATAAGATTTGGAATTTAGAAGCATGTGAACAATTCAGGGTGACATTAACCACTCTAGGTAGATAAAAACTTAGCCATTTTTCTATAAGGATTGGTGTGCCCAGCTAGATGGTCTATTCATAAAGGAGACAGAGTTCAGGTGTTAGAAATAACATGATAGTTGTCACCACCACATCACGTTCTATTTTATTATTTGCAATTTCGTGTTTCTCTGAGAGTATTTGTGGGTCCTAGCATCGACATGTTAATTAGCACTGGAATGACATTTAGTGTGTTGAGATCATGCCCCACATGAATAATACGTTAGTGTTTTAGAGTTATGTGTGTGGTCCCCCTGTTTCCGTCGCCTAAGCAAGCGTGGAATGCAGGATCCATGGGAACACACATGTATTAGGTGTCAGAAAAAAAAAATCGAAAAAAGTTAGAAAAAAATTGAGAAAAAAATAGTATTTGGTATTTTAAAGTTCTCCCTGTCTCCGTCGCCTAAGCAAGGTGGAACGCAGGATCCATGGGAACTTGTAAATATTTTAGTTAGTAGTAACCGTTGAAAATAAATGGGGAGTATCTCGACACACTAGGTTTCATCTTGGTACTGACCTTCAGACAGATATGGGAAACACCGTTCGCCTTGGTCAACATTTGCGACCTTCTACAGTCTACTTTCATCTTCTAAGTTTTTTCATGTGATGGGTGGTTAGATAACTGTCTGAGTAGAACTCTGTTGTCCTAGATATGAATTTTAGTACGCTTGAGTTAACACTCGTGTACAGTAATTGGATTCATAAAGGGTAATGGTTCCTATAGTCGAATAATTGAGTAGCAAACTAACTAGCTTGTTTAGTGTCTATCCTTAATCGTTCACGTGTTGCTAAGATCCAAATCCAGGTTTTGTGGGTATACCTCTTGTAAACCCTCACGAGACAAAACTCGTCCACTAGGGACACCTAGGGGTTTAACGGCTTGCTGCATATACTAAATGTGGTCGCGATTCCTGCGAAAGTGATTTAGGATTTTTACTTTATTTTTAGAGTAATTTGCTCGAGGACTAGCAAAATAGTAAGTTTGGGGGTATTTGATAGACACATTTTAGTGTCTAATTTGCACCTTAATTTCTAGTGAGTTAGTATTCGATTTTGCGTTTATTACGTGTTTTTATGCTTTTGTAGGTACATTAGAAGAATAAAGATTTGTGGAAAAATTTGCTCAAAAAGTGATAAAGGCACCCGGGACAAGTGTTATTGGCACCTCAAGAATGGATAAGGGACACCCTAAAATCGGGCCGAGTCAACTCAGTCAACACAACGGGTCAACTCGGTCAACCCAGTGAGTCAACCCGGCCCGAGTCACCGATCCAACTCATCGGGACAGTCCACTGAATCAACTGTACACTTCAAATTCACGTGAAAAATGGGTTGTTTTCGATTCCAAATTGATACACAAGCTAGAAGAGATTGATACAAGACTAAACACATCGATTTGGAGTGGTTTTAGCCGGAAAAAGAGGTTCCCGGAGTGTATCCAGCCGGAAAAAGGAATTACTCTTGAAATCGGATTTGAGAATATTCTATAGTGTTTTAAAGAGTTCTATTAGGTTTAGAACTCTCCGTAGGGTTTGTAGAGCCTATATATATGAAGAGAAGCCAAGAAAAATCAAGACAGAAGCCGAGATATCGATTCAGAGAATTCCGGCCATACTCCGGTAGCCGCCGATCACCTGCTGCTGCTCCGGCCGGCTTGTTCTTCATCATCCATCATCGGAGAAGACGACTCAGCGTATATCTATCGCTGATTTAAACTGCTCCTGTTGCCTATTCTTTTAAACCTTTGTTTCTTAGAATCCTATTTGTAACGGATGAACCCTGTTCTGTGACATTTATAAACGTATCTGTTCAGCTGTCGCACTATTCTTTAACCTTGTAATCAACTTTTTGAGCAATGAAAAGGTCTTTTGAGCAAGTTTTCTTCACCATGAGCTAAGTATATTTACTGGGATGATGGAGGAGGTTTTTCTCTCAATTTTATGTGGTAAGTCTATTTTTAATTAATTAATTATAATTCTTTACTTGTTAAAATTGCATATTTTCGTAATAGAAAAACGGTTTTCATTCAGTAGTGGTGTTTTTGTTTGATGGGTCATGCTGGGTTGAAAACCTCTGATATCCCATGCTTGTGATTTACCTCTGCTTGTTTGCATAAAACCTATTTTGACAATATTTGAGCTTAATTTATTTAAAAGAATTACCCGATTAATCACATAAATTGTTAGAAATAACTGAATCTTGATTCCTGGTTTTCTCCATATTTTCTAAAAATCATCTCTAGTTTATTTTCCTGATTTTTATTAGTTTAGGTTTAATCCATTATTTTCTAAAATCATTACCTTCACAAGTTCGAGAATCGAACACTTTATTTACCACTATTAAAATTACATCACTTACCCTTAGCCCGGGTTTGTTTCGTATGTGTGGGATCTCGAATTACATGTTTTGAGGTATATATAATTCGATCCATTGTACTCATGAAACAATATGATTAACCTAAAGATTTTGAAAATGTCACCTCTTATGCAGGAACAATATTAAAAGCATATCCAAGCACAATAGAAGAAAGTCACAAAATGAAGTTTCCAACTAAAGTATGTCAAAACTCAAGATACAAAAGGATCGGGACATAAGAATAGAATATCAAAAGATGCAGCTATGAACATTAAAACAAAGAACAAGTACAACTAGGCTTCGGAATTGTGCGTCGGGACGGTTGAGAAGGAACCTTCGGGACAGAAGCACGACCATTCAATACAGAAGGATCGGCTTGAGCACGATCCAAGGCAGCATTAAATGACATTGCAATTTTTGCCTTGCCATTTTGTCTCACCCAACTTGTATAAGCACGCCCGTAATCAATTTCTGATTGAAGATCTTTAATTTTTTGCTGATATTTTTCTACTTGTTTACCCAAGCAGGATCTTTGATCCTTTTCAGCATTTAATTCCTTTAATAGCTCCTCAGATTTTGATTTTTCTTTTACAATTTCATGTTCACGAGCTTCGAGTTTAAAAGTCTCAGCATTCAAACGAGTTTGCAAATCCCGAAGCTTTAGTACGCTAAGAGCTACGTTCTTTTCTGAAGTCTTCAACTCTTTAGTAATATTCGTTATTGTGTTATTCGCAACATTGAGTTCAGCCTCTGCTATTGTTGCTCGTGCATTAGCTTCATTGACCTTCTTTTCTAACCCTGAAAACCAGAATAAGTATCATATAAACCATATAATACTCTAACCAAAACAAGCATATAACTCAAGCATATACCTCTAGCTATAGACTTAAACTCTGTTTCTTTAAGAGTTAAAGTTTTCAGAGCTTTCTGATATTTCGATTCAGCTTTATTGCGTCTCCAAGTATTCAACTCAATACTATCGGACAACTGTACTAATTTCCCTTTAACCAATTTCATTTCCATATTTACTTCTTTTGCATGATTGTTCAACTGAATCATCATACGCTCGAACCTAAATAGGGATTCCAAGTCTCCCACTGATCCCATAAATGAATTTCAAATCTTAAAAAAAAAAAAAAAAAATGTACGAACCTATAAAGGTACGAATTAAGGGGCAAGGAACGAACCTTGATTCTGACTTTGAAGCCTTTGATTTTGATCCTAAAATTTTGAAGTTGTTGTTGTTGTTGTTGTTGTTGTTGTTGAAGATAGTTGTTTTGCTGCTTGAGATTTTCATTTTCTTGCTGCAAATCATCATTTCCACGCTTCACCCTTTCTGCTTCGTTCTTGAACAATAGCTCCATCATTGTGGCCCGAGCTTTATAAAACTTATACGAAGCGAATAGGCAATCGGTGTCATATTTAAGCTGAGCAACAGCTTGCTGGGGGAAAGAATATGATGGACCCTCTTTAATAGCCAGAACTTCATTTAAAGAAGAAGGAGGATTTAGTGGGAACAATTGATCGTAGCATTCGCTTTCGAACCAGGCGTCCCGAGCATCCTCCAGTGGAACATCACCAAGTGAATTCCGCAGCCTAAACATCGAAGAACTATCAGATTTCAATGATTCAGGACATGCGGAAGTATTCAAAAGTCCTTTAGAAAGAAACCACTTGAAAGCTTCGTCCTCATCACCAGCAAGGTTGTTCCTTCATTCATTCTCATATCTAGATCCACTTCAGAGAAGGACCTTTGAGCAGAAGGTTCAGCATCAGGCATGTCAACATCGGCCCTATCAGCATTAGTGGAAGAATGAACCAATGTCCCGATGGGTGCATTTGATTCATGAATGACTCCAGAAGCATTTTTATCTACAAGGAGGTTCGGGACATTAGGGACATCTGTAACTGAAGTACTAGGAGCTATGTTTTCAACATCCGCTTCTTCAGTAACTTCATTTGTCTTTTCTTCTACGATAATATCAACAACAACATTTTCCTCTTCAATATTTTCTTCAACAATAACAGCATCATTCACTTTTTCAATATTTTCTTCTTCAACAGCAATATGATCTGCTTCTTCTTGAGGTAACCCAGTAAAAACTGTCATTGTACCACTATTTGAAGCGATTGGCTCTATGTCGAAGTTATAAGGAAGGGGAGAAAAGGAATCATATAAGCCGGTAGGAGCAGCAGTAGTAAGAACAGCTTCAGAAATAGATTGAGCTATTGGAGGCTGGTCCGAAGAAATAATTAGCTCCCCCACGCTAATAGGAATAACATCAATGATGACGCGTTGTCCCGAAACTTCTGCTTGGACCGAACCTTCAACGTTCTGTCCCGCAGCTAAGAGAAGAACGGAAATGTTATTCCCTTCAACAAAGCAATCTCTAATCTCCACTTCTTCTACTTCAGAAGGGTACAACGGTCTTTTTGGTTTCTTTTTCTTCTTCTCAGGGAGAACCAATTTTCGTTTCCCCTTACCTTCAATAACTTCTTCCTCAACTCTTTGCCTACCTTCGACGATCTGAATACCGAGGCTTGGGCGAGGAGGAGGAACTTCAGTTTGAAGTTCGGAATCGGGTTCAATCTGAAGTACAAACATTTTTCCCGTAAGAAAAAAATTCAATGGTAGTTCGGGACAATATTAAAAGAAAGAAGAGTACGAACCTTATATTCAAACTTGTAGTCATCAAAATTTAACAGTCAAAGACAATAGCTTGGGAAACGTTTACGAACCCTTTGAATTTCATCTTTGGAGTTGTTACCAAAAACCCAAGGACCTTCAATTATAATTGGAGTACGATACCACTTATAGTCATGATCTTGACGAATTCTTTCTTTTGTGGGAAAATCAATTTTGGTAAATGGAATAAACTTGATTTTTGGATCGTCAACCTCATATAATAAGAGAAATCCCGTAAGACACTTTCGAACAGGGCTAACGCTCCACTTCACAAAATTCCTGACACTGATACCATCTCCGTATGTAGAATAAAAAATTTCAACTGTATAATTGTCACGTTCTACAAAATTTGGAACGTAACAAGTAAGATTAGTTCGCCCTTCACTTCGGAGGCTACACTCATCAAGGATACGCCACCAATTTCCATTATATTGTGTAATGGATCGAGCTTGACCATGAGGAGAATCACCGCGAGATTCAAGAACTTAGAATTGGAAAGGATTTTCTTCTTCATATAGGAGGAGACGAAGTCCGGCCTCTAAAACACCAGCTGAAATTAATAAATTATGGGAAGAATAGTTAAAGCTCTGAATTGCTCCTAAAGTCAGTACATCATTATTTTTATCATAGAATGAGACTTTAAATCCCTCAAGAGCATGTCTTCTCTTAAAATCCTCAATATTCATCGACCGATAACTATAAGTGGCATGAGCCCGCTTATTTCTGGGGGCAGGATTAGCACTTATAGAAGCATCAGGAGCTGGGTTACGAACAGATCGAGACACAACATATCTAGAAGAAGGAATTCTTGAAGGTCTTCCGGTTTCTTGGTGATCACCAACAACATTGGGATTTCTGGAAGACATAATGTTGTTATCTGAAAAGAAAATTTCAAAGGATCAATGTACGAAGGAATCATCATAGATCATAAAGAAACAATCATAAAAATCAAAAACAATTATTAGTTCAATCATATCTGTTAAAAGCTAATCATGGTTAAATATCAAAGTAAGATACTGGAGGTTAAAATCCTCAATATACACGGAGAAACAAGATAAACAATTACTTGATCAAAAGTAGAGTAAATGTGATTGATGCTAAAAGCTCCTGAACAGTTGGGAGAACGAAAGTATTTGAAAAGTTCAAGGAAGATAAAGAACAACAACTTCAAGAAGTAAAGACAGAGGTGGAAAAGACCGCATTGTATTTAAAGAAAAGAATAAAAACCGTCACAATTTGGAAAGGTATTAATTCAGGCAAAGATTTGATTTCCTCGAAAAAAGGTAACTGACACAAACGTGATAATAGAAGTTACTGCCTACGAAAAACTTGCATAACGTGCAAAAAGAAGTAATGGTAAAACAAAAGGTAATAATTATTCTTCTACTTTTTCCAAAACCTTGGATCGACCGTTGAAAGTTTTTGAAAAAAGAAGAAGAAGGGGGCAAGTTGTTAGGAAATAAAAGGAGGACGACACGTGTAAGATGATTAAGGAAAGAAGCAGTGGTTCTAAAAAGAACGAGAAGCACACAATCAAAGCCGTATGAAATGATCGAGTAAATGACAGATGTGAAAGACTGAATAAATCCCTGCATGATTGACACATAAGATCGGGAAAGTAGTATCACACTGATCGAAACAGATAGCATTAAATGCCTTTGAACGGGAAAGTAAGAGTAATAAATGAACATGGAAAGGGAAAGTAAAGGCAATAATTACTTTTATTTACTTTAACCACATGATTGACACATATGATCGGGACAAAGATGATTCTCAAAGAACGAAGAGTACGTGTTAATCATACAAGGTAACGGACCAAAAAAGTGAAGAGCATGACCTGTCAACCATACAATCATCCCGATCTAAAGATAATAAGGAGAACGAAAGAAGATATCGGGACAAGAGGGACCCATTAGATAATCTATAAATAGAAGAGATCATTCAACAGAGAGGGGCTCGGTCAATTGAAAGAAGAATAGGCTAAGGAAAAGTAATCAGAGAAGAAATAAAAGATCATCAGGTATGTATTCATTGAGGAAGATACTATTTAAAAGTTTCACTATCATGATTCATCTTCTATACTTAAAAAGATTATGAATTAGATACTGTAATTTGATTAAATGTTTGATTTGTAAATAAATGGTTAATTGAAACCATTCTAATTAATTATTTTTAAAGAGGATTCTGGGTATCAAAATGCTAGTTAAAATCTTTTTATTTACTATATTTTATCAAATCATTGGTTGTTCATGTCAATGGAAATTTTGGCATAAACAACACTAACATAAACCTAGTTATTTGTTCTTGTTGTTTCAAAGTCTTGTGTGGCATGGCAACACCTTTGGAAGATGGAAGCGATAAGACTTGTTCACTTCTGATGGGTTATAACTAAACCAAATAAGAGCATTTTCAATAGTGGGTGCTAAAAATCCTATGCGAAGTTTTTTTTAAAATTTTTATTTATGGAGGTTTATATATATGGTAAAAATAAAAATGTTTTATTCATGAACCTTCTCCAACGGTGTAAGGTCTTATTTTTATGATTTAATTTATGGACAAAGAATAAATATGATTTTCTTTTTTTTTATTGGCTTAAAAAAATTATTTAGAAATAATAATTATAAAAATAGTTAAAAAAATGACATGGAGATTATTCCGAAGGTCTAGATAAAAATTTCTTTAAGACTTTTGTATTTATTTTGGCACCCCATCTACTTTGTAGGACCTACTATTGGAGATGAATATTATTCAAATTAAGGTCTAAAACCTTATGTGTCATGAGAAAATAAAACCATGAACCCCTTTTACTGTTATTTACTATTATACAGAATATTCCGCATCTTTGTTCAACTGCATTTATCTTCCTTGACTAACCATTTGTGTTTCCATTTCTTGTTTCGATGAGAAATCATTCAAACATCAACAGGTTACATTTTTGTAGAGAAAACATGACAAAAGAAGCACGAGAGCAGTAACTGAACATCCTTACGGTGTTACTTAGGGGCATCTGGTTGGTTCTCAGGCAAAGCAGCTTGAAAAGCTGGTAACTCATTGTATGATTCATACAGCCTGGATAGAGTAGGATATTGAGTCTGCAATAACAATTGAAGAATAGGAAATACATGTCAAGTCATAATGTAATAAATAATGCAGAATTATGGTCAGCCCATTTATATTGACGGGCATTACCCGTTCTAAAACTCTCCTACAAGCAATACGTTACTTAAACGTCTGAAGTTACTTATCTAATCAAGGGTATATGCGGTCATGCTGAAATTCTGATATTAAATTACTTAAGAATGTATGTATAGTTTAGGATAATACCATGTCAATTTTGAAACGAGTAACCGCTGCATGAATCTGGGGAGCTATAAACAGATCCGCCTGCAGGTAAACATCAATGCTTGAATGAATATCAATCA
Organism: Papaver californicum; assembly: GCA_023531435.1. NCBI lineage: Eukaryota > Viridiplantae > Streptophyta > Magnoliopsida > Ranunculales > Papaveraceae > Papaver > Papaver californicum. The sequence goes on along the minus strand of JAJJMC010021431.1, from coordinate 123,747 downwards.
GCAAGTGGTAAATACATAGAAAGGCAAAACATGCAGAGGAAATAACTGAAGCATATAGAAAAAGCTGGTAAATCAGAAAAGGTCAAGTACAATAAACAAACCAGGAAAATTTCATCGCCTGTGGCGAATTTTCCAGCATAACCTCCTAGTAACTTCTCAAGTGCTGAAACATAATAGTACAAGAGTTATCCTTGAGCTAAAATATAACAATTGAAAGACTTGAAAGAATAATGGAAAATTGCTGATAGTGAAGTAGAAGTTGTATTTGGAATGGAATGCAGTCTTATCTTATAGGAGGCTAATGAAGTGGTAAGTCTCGATAGAAAAGTCATACACATGCAAAAACTAATCTAGTAACTGTAAGGTGTGAGGGGGTTTCCGAAACAAGAATTTAAACATGTAAATGCACCATCTGTGAAACAACAATTAACATATCCTCTCATTTTATGTTGTTGTGTGTGCATAAAGGACAAGAAATGCTCAAGGGGGGACACAAAGAGTTGAATTGCCGTATGTGCATAGAGGGTAAGAAAGTGAAAAAGAGAGTACTAAGAAACAATTTCAATCAGTCTTAATAACTGATCGTAAGATAGGTCGTCGCGGATGTGAGTCCATTTCTGATTCAGGACAAATACATACACAAATTTCTCAACTGGTTCAAGCTCTGAATAAAATAGGTTTTCCAACATAGGATCATTGACCCCAACAAATAGCATGTAGAGAGCATTTAAGGGAGAAGATTCTTAAGTCTAGACGAACATTTAGACAAACTATGTAGTGTGACCTGGATAGGCTTGATAAATTTTAATGCTCTAGAATCGAGACGAACATGTTGAGCCCAGGATATGTACCTAAATCCAGACCAACCCACACGAGAATCTAATAAACTTTCACCTCATTAGAAAGGACATAAGTTCAGAAGGCTTAGAAGATACCACAAGTTACTGGCAAGAAAACTAACCACCTAAATCTCTAAATGGCTCCAGATAGAGATGAAAGTCGGAAAAAACAAAATAATACTGGCAATTCAAGTACTTGATATAGGTTACGGATGATGAGAATAAAAAAGTGGACAACAGTTTACCTGCAAAGCCCTTTCCTATGTGCTGTTGAACCCAAGGAATCTTCTCATCCTCACCGATTTTTTCCCCAATATATCTCTGGAATTGAGAGAGATCGGATTAAAAAAGGTGTGTGTCTAACAGCCATGCAATTTAAAATTCAGCAGGAAGGGGCTTCCAAAGGCAGATTCAGAAATGTACATACTAGGATAGCAAGGTTCTGCAATGGCTGTATTCCCGAGCCAACGATATTAGCCGCCTAAGACCAATTGATAATAATGAAACATATCAATACCAGATTTATATTTACCAAAAGAAATAGCAAGAATGTGAATTATCTTATGTTAGTAACTACAGCAATTGTTGGACTGCAGATAAAATCCCATTATATAATCTTCTACAATTTTGTCTAGAGAATTTTGCAATTGTAACTGTTTAGCCATGTAAATCTTGTGTAGCAATTTACATGTAAACTTAAATTTTAACTTTCGCGTTGAAACTAATCGAGTTTCTTCAATTTTCACCCAAATAAATAGAAGAATTGCCAATTTACTTGGAAATGGACAGCTTTTTCCTGAAGGTTCGCAGGCAAAAGTGGAGACTGAGGGTACTTCTCTTCCAAGTACTACAAAATGCAAAATCAACAATAAGCATTCCAGATGAGACCGAAAATACTAGCCAAAATGAAGCAACACTATCAAATCTTGCAATTACCCCGCTAGGGAACAGTAACAATTAACATACCAGTAAGATAGCAAAAGAATCGGAAACTAATAAGTCCCCATCCACCAGCGCCGGCACATAACCAATAGGATTCACCTCCACAAATTCTACACTCAAGTAATGAAATAGTTTATACAGTGAGCCAATTGGAGTCCTATTTATGATAACAGTTTCTTACCTAAACTGAACTGTTCTCCTTTCAACAAGTTGACTGCCTTGTACTCATAATTCAAACCTAAACAAGAAGTTACCCAAATTATGAATATTTAAACATTCAGAATTGATCAAATACTAGTTAATTATGCAGGAAATGATAAGTGAGATACTATTAATACCTTTCAAATGAAGGGCAAAACGAACACGAAAAGAACAGGAACTCCTAAAGTATGAATAGAGCTTCAGCGTTGGTGGTGGTTGGGTTATAGTAGCAGTTGTTGTTGTTGTTGCCTCCTGTAATAATAAACCAAGAAAGAAAAATGTTAAGATGGACTGGAAAGTTGAGATTTCAGAGAGAGAGAGTGAGATGAAAGTACCATTGGTGATGTTTGAGAAGATGATCAGTGAAGTAGTCAAAATCATAGGTTTATGTTTAAACAGAAGAGTCTTTAGATCTTGTTCAGTTTAGTCAACCATTGATTTTACCAACTTTTTTTACCCCGAGAATGAGGTACCCAAAATGAGAGAGAGGAAAAAAAAATGGCATTGGACCACTGGCAAGTGGACGCAGGCAACCCCAAAGATAAATGGATAACCAGGGTCCAGGAGTAGGAGCCCAAAATTGCCTGCAGATTGAGGTTTACCAAATTTTATACACAAGGAGATAAGGGGTGTCTAAAAAGGGTAAAATTACTAATTTACTCCCACTATTAAAACTTTAAAGCCTAAGTTAGATATATTATGCTTTTTTACCGACTCATTCTTTTTAATTAGGTTTTTAATTGATTCATATATATAATTTAAAATTAAAATATTTTTATGAATTTTGGTTTTCTGGATTTAACCACAGTCAGCCGATATGAATGTTTACATTAGCCGATTATAAACAATCAATTGATATACACATACACGTTGGTCGATTTTGATTTGATGTTCTTAATTTGTTGTTGAAGAAAATCAACACATAATCGGTCGATGTGAATATTTCATATCGACTGATTCTGGTTAAAGAAAACAAAAATGTCTTACTTGATTATTGTTAATAAAACTGAATTAGTTGTTAGATTAGTTTTGTGAGATTTAGGTAAAAATAACAAAATTTTCATGTTTTTTTATATTTTGATTTGTATAAGCCAAAATCGGTAGGATCGAAAATCATCATAACCTGTCGATGAAGTTCGATCGATTGTTGTAGTAGATACCCAGAATTAGTCGGAATATGAATTTATTCTTCTGATTGTAGTATAATAGGCATGCTCGATTTACCCACAAGTGCTGATTGATCTTCATTTTCTTCATTTACGAAGAATATCAAGTACAATCGACAGGTATTAACGAATTTTTTGTTGATTCTTCATGATGTTCTTTATTTAAGAAGAACAGCAAGCACAATTCTAAATTTGTTGGTTCGTGCGAGTATTCAGATTGGGTTTGAGTCATGCTCGAACTTAAAACGAGTACAACATTTTAAGTTTGTATCATACCCAATCTGGGATTGGGATTATGTTCTTCATCAATTTCAAGCACTATAGCAGGTCAAGTCTTCCAGATTATCAAAGAAAACGTAGTGTTTTAAATACCCTAAGACATCCCATATCCTGCTCCCCTATGTGGGGTTAAAATCTATATGCCCCAATTTAGCCAAGTTTAAAATCAATAATCTATTTGGTTGTGTAACTCTTCTTCCTGAGGTCTTGGTGTTACTTCATATGATATTACTGTTGTAAGCCTTATTCACGATCAAGTTTCTTGTATAACTCAATTTTTGGTTGGAACTTTTACTAATTGATATCTTTGTGTAATTCCTCCAGTTGATATTCTTGTTGTTTGCCTTACTCAAAGAGGAACAATCACCTCGTAAGCGACTAAATATACTGCACATGATATCTACTAAAAGCTTATTATTAATATTATAATTTTCGATGGATTCCATAAGTCATACCATCACCGACACCGATGAAAATCAAACTACGACAAGAACCAAGTATTCGAATGCGTTTTCTAAATCTGCCATATGGGGTTATCAACCTTCTGAATATAAACAACCTCATTAGATACTAACAACGACTTATATATAGAGAACTATTGCCTTACTTGTATAAAGTAGTTTCTAGTAATTGCTTTCAATAGAGTGATTGAGTTGTTTCTTAACGAAATCCGTATTGTGTTTGAGGTATTACGGGTAAACATAAAAAATTTGAATGTAAAGAGTAATTCTTCTGGGATATACATCATCAATCTTTGGCGGTTCTCCGCCAATTTCTTTTTCTTTAAAGAGGTAAAAAAACACTTTTGTTTGTAAAGATGTAAGTTTTTTTATAAGGTTGCATAAAATGTAGACTTCGAGCTCATATCATTTACCAAGGCTTCGTCCTTTGGTCTCGAGTCATTTCAATGGTCTCAAAACTTCTTATTTATGGAATGAATCGAGCCCAAATGTTGAAACCCTAGTATATATTTATAATTGAACTTTCATCTTGTAATCTTCAAGAAAGGACAAGCTGATGTAATTTAGTGTGCCATGATTCGAACAAAAGGTGAAGCTGGAACTGGTAATGTTGTTGAAATCATTAGACATGTGAGGTATGTAATAAGCGATATTAGGGTTTTGCGTAATATGGATGATAATGTTTTTTCATTTCCAAAGATTATTGCTTCTTCTTAGACCACGGGCTATGGATAAAGTGTTTTAACACTCTATCCCTTTTAAAATGAGCGATAAACTAAGTGATGGAGTGTTATTTATACTATGGGATAGAGTGTCTTCAAAGAACATAAGACATTATGCGGCATATGAACAACCTCCTCCTCTTCCTCCTCCTCATCTATCAAACGCCATATGAAAAACCATATAAACTATTTATTCTACTCAAACAACATATTTACAGCTGTAGAGTCTCTTTTGTCTACTCAAAAGGAAGATTGAGAACCGTATCAATACTATTCCCTTCTCATACGACATTTAATATGTCATGTTTGTTCTTTTTTTCCAAACGACAATATTAGGGTCGTGTAGTGGAGACTTTCATACTCTCATTCATGCGATCGAGGGTTTGATAGAGAATGGGGTGAAAGAGTCTTTCCCTCTACCCATAGTAGGATTAAATTTGATAAACTCTATCATTTTAATTGAGGGGATCAACCCCATAGCTCTTGCTCTTATGACTTACTTATGCAGACTAAACAACTTGGTAGACTTCCTGTGGTTCAATTTGTTGCTGGTAGTGTTGCTACCCCTGCTGATGCTACTTGATGATGCAATTGTTCCAGAGTATGCAACTATTGTGTCCCGGTTAGAGCATCTCAAGGTTTTTAAATAATTGGAATTTTTGTGGAGACCCATGGGAGTTGTATGTGGTAGAACTATTTCTGGAAAGTGAAATCTACAGTCAGGCCCATTTTTCCCACTTTTTTCACCCACAAATATATGGGCGGAAAACTTCATCCGTGTACCCATTCTGTTGGTAAATATTTCTCACAAACCCACATTTTCCAAAATTATGTTTTTATTTCTATTTTGTACAATTCTCTTTGGGTTTATACAATCGATCAACAGAACAAAATTTTTGTTGATCTGTTGATCTTTAAAACTTTAATCAAATCTTCTTGCGTATTGATGTGTTGATCCTTCTCTACATCACCACCACTACCACCACCCGAACTCTATCTGGTGTAGGTGACGACCGCCTCCTTCTCTTAGATCCATCTTTTGATGATCTTACAATGCTTGTTTATCTTATGGATTTGAGGTTTGTGCCTGAGTTTCATTCGTTGGACCTGCAACAAGACACAATTCCCTTAAAAAATAAGTAATCTAGCTATCTATTCCAAATTTTACGCAACTATCAGGTGCTTACTGGTGTTTGAAAGAAATCGACTCGTCGGTAGGAAGAAATTTTCAGCTAAATACTAATTCCATAAGACTGCATGCTAAGATGAGAGCCGTCATCATTAATAGTTAACAAGCACCTCTATTTAGAGGTCTAAGACAGAGGAAAAAAAGAAGACCTACCAAATCGATGGTCGCTGAAAGTGACAGATCAGTCAAATGCATAATTATCTATAAATTTCTCCACTATGAGTTACTAGTTAAATTATGAAGATGCTCAAATTCTATGCAACCTGCTACAAATCCTAAGATGGAGATAAGTGCATGAATACATCAAAAGTATCATTATGTGACTTCGTCTATTTTTAAGTGTTATCTATACTACTAGTACACTCACTAGTTGACCCATCCTCAACAGTTGAATAAACAAACTTATATTCTTCAAAGAGTCTCAATAGTTCTTGTTTCACAGTTATCATAATACTATTAATACTGTCATAATTTTTCTCATACAAACACTCAAACACAAACTCTAATCCACCTTCTTTGCTCGTGGGTCAAGCACCCGGGCAAAAAAATATGGCAGAATTCATATCTTCATACCTATCCCAATACTTATTGTACTTTTTAAACATAAGAGCAGCCATACTTGTAATGTAAGAATCTGGTGTTTTATAATCTCTAAAAGCAACTAAATCATGGATGATTGTCAATTGCCATAAGAAATTATGTGTTATAACTTGTGATGAAGCACAAAACTTTACAGTAGAATCAAAAAATACCTTTAAGCACTTTACAAGACCTCTGGCATAGGACCAATTTTCAAAGTAGTGTTTTTTTTTTATTATGCTTCCTGCCTCTTGGATTAGTATTCACAATTTCATTGTCAGATTCAGAACTAGAAGATAAAACTTCAAGGTCATCATCATCTATTTCAAAAGATTCAAAACTACGAATATCAGGTAAAACATCAAATTTATCTTTGGGGAAAATGTACTTATTTCGAAATTCTTTATCATCTTTTCCTAACCTATTAAAAGCCCTTTCATACTTTTCTACAACATCTAACACAAGATATGTGCTATTCCACCTAGTTTTCACATGTAAGACCAAGCCTTTCTTGCATTCAACCTTTTATAAAGAAGCATAATACCTAAATTTAGCCAACCTAGAATAAGAACTAAATAACATACTTAATCACTGACCTGATCCTCTTAATCGACTTGTTATATGTAAGTATTGCATCTCTTACAACCAGAGCAAGAACATGGGCAGCACATCCTACCTGTTAAGAATAAAAAACTAGGAAATATTAGAAATTACAGTTGGTGAATTACAAATTAAATCATTTATAGAAATTAAAAGTTTTACATGCAAGTATGTCGCTCTTTCGACTGCACCTGTCCAACCAACCACACTAGTCCTCAAGTAATCAATTACGACAGTATTAGCATTAACATTGTCAAGTGTTACAGCAAAAACATCCTCAAGTTCCCAATCCAACAAACATTTCTCTAACATCCTACCAATAGCTTTACCTCAATGACCCTTAACTAAGCAAAACATAATAATTATCTTTTGTAACTTCCAATTTTGATCTACATAATGAACTGTAACACAAATATAGTTAAAATTGTTTGGTGATGTCCATGTGTCTGTTGTGGGTGAAACTCTCTTTTTGCTTGCCTTGAAATACTTTTTCAACATTTTTTTCTCTTCTTTATAGATGGTTAAATGGTATCTGTAAATTGTCATGCGACCAGGGCATTTGAATCTAGGCTCAAACTCTTGAAGCAAGGCCCTTAAACCTTCTGACTCAACTAATCTAAATGGAAACTCTTCCTTAATTAATAAATTCTACTAAACCCTTATGTATCTATCATAACTATAAGAGGAAACAAGTATTTTAGAATTTCACCTGGTTTTGGGGGTGGAAACATAAGACTTTTCTGTTTCTTCTCCCTATCAGTATTCTTAGAACATAATTCTGCATGACTCCTCAAGCTAGATGTCCCATTCTTAGCCAGTGCATGGAACTTATTTTTACAATGATTACATTGGCAGTCTTAGGATCAAGACTTGTAAAGTTCTTCACCCATACACCAGAAAAGGCTCTTGACTTCTTGATGTCTGCAACTGCAACTGGGGCTACATCTTCATTTCTAATCTGAAGTAAAATTTGAGTTTTAGGTGTTCCAGTAGATTCAACTTGAGTTTCAGGTGTCCCAGTAGATTCAACTTGAGTTTCAGGTATAGCTGCAGGTGTATTTGACATTTGGCTAGAAACAACTAAAGATTGAGTTGATGAATCACCCATTAAGCCCCCTAAGAAACAACAAAAAACACCAAATATCAGACTCTGGATCAAAAACAACAAACACTAAAAGACAACAAAAACTAAAAGACAACTACCTCAGTGTTCAAATATGAATCCTGGATTGCTCAGACATTCCATTATAACTAGAGAGTTATACTAATAGTAACCTAAAGTTTAGCATGATACATACTAAGCCTAGAAAGGACACCCATCAACAGAGCTACTCATTGATATATAACCATAGACATTTCATTACACTTGAACTACTCATTGATATATAATGCAAAGTTAATGTATTTAGACACTTACAAGTTACAATACCCCCCAAAAAGGCCTTTCAGTTAGGTTGGTTCATACCTTCATAGATATATTTTCTAAGAGGTCGTCATAATGTTTACTAGAAACGTTCAGCACAAAACCCTGTTAGATAATATATAACATCAACTGCTAGTTTTATTCTAACAGACAGAACCGGAAACTTTAACTTCAATAATATAAACAGAACATACTGCTCCAAACCAGATGCAGAAAACAATAATAAAGGTCTATTGAGTGATAAACAGTCAGTCACTAATAAATCCCCAAAAATCAGATGAACCCTAATTTTCAATTGAAATCAGATGAACCATAATTTTCAAATCAGTGAAATAAGGCCTGGGTAGTTGGCTTTGATATAATCATCCCCCCCCCC
>JAJJMC010021431.1:90707-114870 GCA_023531435.1 Papaver californicum | reverse complement strand
CCCAAAAAAAAAAAAAAGATAGTTTAAGTTTATATAATCAAAACACAAAATCTGACATACCTTGTTTGTATGTTGTATGTTGATTGTCGATGGTGAGGATTGAAGAAGAAGAATAAGTTGTTGGTGATGATTGGTAAGGTAGTGGATGAGCAACGAATAGCCTAATCAGAACTCAGAAGACCTGAAATCAGTGATTGTTAAGAATAAGCAGTGAAGATTGAAGAAGAAAAAGAAGAAGAAGTTGTTGGTGATGAGTCTGATGAGTGGTGACTGATAAGGTTGTTGCCTGTTGGTGATGGATGAAATGAAATCATGGACATGAACATGATTCACATGAATCGCATGATAGAGGCAGAGCGGCGTCGAGAAGATGAAAAAAACAAAAATTAGTGAATAAAAACTTCTAGATTTATTTTAGTTTAAGGTATCTTCGTTTATATGGAGGGCTAGGATGAAACAAAATGATATCAATCAATGGCGTAGAAAATTCGGTTTATACGGGCGGGTTCGGTCGGTTCTTATACTAAAACCGTAAACCAAACCATCATGAACGTGTATTTGATTTTGAAAACCTATATCAACCCGCTACGGGCGGGTTCAGTTTAAAGCCCGCGGTTATATCGGGTTCGATTTTTTGGGGCGGTTCCTGTGCAGCCCTAGCTAGAAGTTCTTATTTTCCCAGACGTAATTTTATATTTTCAGGTGAAAAAAAAAGAAAATGTTGATTTTGAGCTTCCGCTACCTCTAAATCTAACAATTAATCTAATCTAATTACTATTTTTAATTAATTTAGTTAATTAACACTAATTAATTAAGGGTATTCTAGCCATCAAGAAAATTAGTAGGATAATGGATATTGAGCTTAGTTATAAGATGAACCTATTTTATCATCTTGTAAGCTCCTATGAGAAAAATGTGAAACCCTAATAATGAGTTTTTTTCTTTATCTGTAGTGTCCAACTTATACAGTAGCCCCAATATCTCCAGGGGCCACTAGTACTAATTTGGGTTTATAAGATTTCTTTTTGGCTTGTTAAAGGAGAGATCCAAAGGGTTTTATTTCACACTTTTTTTATATAGAGAAAGGAGGAAGTGAAAACCTTTCAGAATATATATGACCAGATTATCAACCGTAAGCAGTTAGAAAGTGAAATTATTTGATATTTTTTTTATTTTTTTTCTCTATAATGTGATATTTATCTAAATTCTCTATTTGGAAATGATAAATTTGTTAGGACTCTAGTAGAAAAAAGGTTGAAAAGCTAGAATCAGATTTTGATTGATAGTTTGATTGATAGTTTGATGAAGACATAATAAAAGATTAGTGGAAAAGGTATTGTTTTACTTATAAAGTGGTAGTAGTCATATGTATATGTGAATATGACCTTGACCTTTCACCGCCTCCACCAGCAACAATAGTGACACAAACAAACAAATAAAGCTTTGTGGGTTGTGTGTACCACCACTCATTTGTTTGTTTCTTCTCTATAAATAAAGACCCACTATCACCAACGTCTCTTTGCCGACAAAACACAGCTTCCTACAATAATAAATTTGATTTGCTTTCATGTCACTGTGTCATCCATTCGTTCACTCGTTAAATTCAACTCAATTGGGGGAATGAATTTATAGGAGATAGATGTAGGTATATGATGATGGTCTTAGGGTGCCTGTACTAGTCATGCCATGCACTCAAATCGGAAGAGATCACTCACTAAATCTCTGTACTATTTCGATGGTAACGAATGCTATAATGGTCGCCTTCTATAAGAATTTTATTTCAATATCCATTTTACATGTGAGTTAAGCATGACAAGTGCATAAATTTAATACTCCCCCCGTTTCAGAAAAAGAGTTACTTTCTCTTTAAATTTTTGTTCCAACAAAAGAGTTACTTTCATTTTAACATAAAAAACTTTCAAAACTACCCTTGTTATTCTAAGAAATGTTATTATTCTCATTATAAAGATATATGTAATATTAAACTTTTTGTTAGGATAAATCTGGAAATAAATTTTAAAAGTTATTCTCTCTCATCTTGCCTTAACAATTGTGCAAATATGAAAAGTAACTTTTTTCATGAAACAGAGGGAGTATTAAGGTAATGAATAATTACATTAAATGGAAATACAAATGGTAGTTGCTCAATTCATTGTCTTCTTTATAAGCTGCTAATTTTAATGACAGTGATTTGTTTAAACCACTAAAAATATCAGTTAATGTGAGTGCCGGCTTTGAGAATATTTATAGTCTGTTTGAAACCACTTAAAAAGATATTTATTTATTTGCAGAAATAAATAAATTAGAAATTAGTTTAAGTATACAATTTCAAAATATCTTATAAAAATAAAAAAATTAACTTTTCATCGATCAAATTGTTTCGGTTTTTAATTTCAGAAATTGACTACTGTTTGTAGGAAGATTATTTTTTTATGTTTCTGGTATCTAAATATTGTCTTTAAATCTCGATCAGATAAATATTTTTATTGTTTTATTAGAGATCTGTGCTAAACTTCCATACAAAAAAACAAACAATAACCACCGGAGGAGCGACAAAGAGAGCTGTAAAAATATTTGTTTGGTTCTTTCTCGGTGGACTAGACAATAAACAACCAAGGCTGCACAAATTCCAAGTTTGTTCATTAAAAAAGAAAATAATAAAAATTATCAGTCAATTTTTTTCAATAAATTACATAATAATAGTATTATAAGATAAAAATAAATAAATAATGATTAGTGATTATCTGATTAAATTATATGAATGATTTGATCACCAATATACAACAAATCTTGATAAAGCACCGACGGAGTCTTAACACCTAACCTTTGATTAAATACATCAAAATTACTGGACCGATACGACTATTAAAGTCAGAATTATAGTTCACCGGAATGAAGTTGTAATTACCGTCAAATATGTCAGCTTGGATGGACACCATTTCAACCAACAGCTGGACAGCCTGGACTTCTAAGTTAATAGGGGTGCGTTATTGATCTTGTTCACCCTATTTAATATATCCTGGGTAAATAAAACCTACTATATAAATAGGTTAAATTTTCACACGATATATAATCTTGTTTGGTAAAAATTATGATTATCATTTATGATTATAGATATTATAAATTGAAAAATAATTATGTTATTAATTATTTGTTTTAATAAATTTTAATAAATATATTTTTGGAATAATTGATTATCTTAGAAAAATGCTCTCGAAGAGGAGAGGAAAAAAATGATGATCTAAGAATTTTTTTTGTCCACTATTGTTTTTTTGTCTCTCTCTTGATAGTTTAGAGAAAATAAGGAAAAAAATCTAATTCATTTTTGTTAAAAAAAAATTGATTATGATAATTTTTATAAACAACTTTTTTCTACTTATAAAAATAATGAGTTTTTCCAATTATGATTAAAATAATAAGTTATTATAAATTTTAACAAACACCTATATAATGGATTACGGGCTGGATAATTGATTATGGACTCATAATCCATTATAATAATGGTTACCAAACAGCCTATAAATGAAAAAAATTAAATTATCAAATCTCCATTCAATACATAGCCACATAGGGATAAGATTAAGATTTCACATAAGAGTTCGAAACTTTATGGTGACAAAATAAATGCTGAAAGCCTTTTCTTATGATTTTATTACTTAAAAACATGTGAAAATAGAAAAAGAAGATAAAAAACAACTGAATATTCCCATATAGTTTGGGTCCATGTTTATAGTCAAGTGGTTTCCCATATAATTTACACAATATGCAAGCCTCCGTCAATCTATATTACCAAACATTTGGTAGTATCCAATTGTCTCAGAGTCTTATACAACATTTGTCTCCCATTAAAATAATAATAAATAAATCTTTCTTCCGTTAATAAAGATAAGTGCAAATATCACAGTTATATACAATGGAGTTTTTAGTGTAATGATAATAGTTTAAGAACATAAAAAGAGGAATTACCGTCCATAAATAACGCCCACAACTCATTGACCGTAAATCAATATAATTTTTATTTTTTCTAATAATACGTAATAGAAGGTAAATCCAATTCAAAGATATAAATTCAATTTAAAAGTTATTATTTATAGCTATAAATTTTATATTTTGGACTAGAGATATAAAATATAAACCGTCCCAATGATGGGTTTATAGAAGAGAGAAAGGGATCAAACTTGTATTTCTCATATATTTTTATTTTTTTAAACTCCATCTAATAAAGAACCCTCAACTAGAGAATACTCTCACAAATTGGGGAATACTCACGGTTATACGGGGCTAAATTTTGGCTAAGGAGGTATTTTTATGATGAAAAATCCATACTGCCCTTTACACTAATAAAAATAAAAAGAAAACCTAATAAGTATCCACCTTTATTTACAATATTTACAATTTATGATTGAATTTTTTAGGTTTTAAATCAAAAATTAGGTCAAAATTAGATTTAATGAGCAACATTCAGCACTGGTTATATGTTGAATGTAATACCGGTTGTTAGAGTCGGTATTGGTTTGTGGATGAACGTAATACCGACTTTCACCGTCGGTATTGTTTGTTGTATGAATTCAATACCGACTTTGATGAAGTTATATGGTTATTTTTGCATGTAAGGAATCAACATAGTCAATTTAATTTGCACTGATATCGATTGTGACTCTCAATGCCGATTCAATTTGCACCGATACTGACTGTTGGTGCTTATACTCTGCTATGAAATTGACCACAGTCGGAATTACCGATTTAATCTCAAGCAATATCGTCTGTTAGTGACCAATGCCGACTATGTTTAAATCAATGTTCACTCTTAAGGGATACTCAAGGATAATTTAGTCATTGTCAAAATTATTTGGATAACAAATTTTTCGAATTACTTTATATTTTTTTTTTGAATATTCCCTAATTTATGAGGATATTTTCCAACTGAAGGTTCCTGATAAAAATAAAAACATGATAATAACTTATCACCTTAGTAAAAAAAATATAAATTAAGGTGTTTGTACCCGGAGAAACCGTATTATAAGAGGTAATTTTTGTGAAACATTCTAATTTCTGAACTAAAAAAGTGGCATTTCTTGTGTGGTCGCCAAACAGGCTTTCCTAAACTATAGAAGACTTGTTCGGTGTTTCCACTTCCACCACCCCGTGGAGATATTGTTAGATTTGCTTGGCTCTGTTGGTTAGAGTGGAATAGATTCTCCAACCGATTAACGTGTGTATCTATACCCACTTCAGTTCCTGATCTAATCGAAAAGTAGTGGTATAAGTGTCAGTGTCAGTGTCAGAGAGCAGAAATATACACATAATAAACCACCAAACCAAAAGAGTAGTAGGAAGAAGTAAAGTAAAGTGAAAAACAGAGACACATGTAGATTTCTCGATTCTTCAGTTACTTCCTTCCTCTTTTTTTAAGCAACACCGACATTTCTTCCACCACCACCAACAGCATCCACATATTATTCCATCCATCTTCATAATAATAACAATAATAATAATAATAATAATAATAATAATAAGCTCACACACAAAAACAGAAGCAGAAGAAGAAGAAAGAAGAAGCATTCACAGCATCCTTTCTTCCTCTCTATCACAATAAGATCTTAGTTCAGAGCTCTATCTCATTGTTTGTTTGATTTCAGCTTCTCTAGATCTCACTCTCACTAGTTTAATTACTGATACTTGTTGTTGTAAGCTCATTATTAAAGATGTATGGAAGAGATCCATGGGGAGGTCCATTAGAAATAAACGCAGCAGATTCAGCTACAGATGATGACAGAAGTAGAAATCTAAATGATTTTGATAAAGCTGCATTATCAAGACCATTAGATGAAACACAGCAGTCTTGGTTATTAGGTCCTGGTGAACAGAAGAAGAAAAAATATGTTGATCTTGGTTGTATTATTGTCAGTAGGAAAATATTTGTATGGACTGTTGGTACAATTCTTGCTGCTGCTTTCTTAACTGGTTTGATTGTGTTGATTATTAAAACGGTTCCGAGACATCATCATCCTGAGCCTCCTCCGGATAATTATACTCAAGCTCTTCATAAAGCTCTTATGTTCTTCAATGCTCAACGATGTAAGTACTTAATTTCTCATAGATGCATTAATTTGCCGAAAAATTTAGTGTTAGATTAACTTGAATTCGACTTAGATCTGTATTTAGACGTCATATTCATGTTTAGAACTTGCCAATTTGATAACCACTGTTTTGTTAAATGAAGATCTTGGAATTTTATGGATTGGATTGAATGGTTTTTTGTTGTGCGATCTAATTCAGTATCTGATTTGATTTGGTATCTTTTAATTTGTAGCTGGACCGTTACCGAAGCATAATAATGTATCTTGGAGGGGAAATTCTGGATTGAGAGATGGGTTATCTGATAATTCAGCTAATAAGAATTTAGTTGGTGGTTATTATGATGCTGGAGATGCAATCAAATTCAATTTCCCACAATCTTTTGCAATGACTATGTTGAGTTGGAGTGTAATTGAATATAGTCACAAATATGAGGCTGTCGGTGAGCTTAACCATGTCAAGGAGATTATTAAGTGGGGTACCGATTACTTGCTCAAGACATTTAATAATTCTGCTGATACTATTGACAAGATCTATGCACAGGTAATTTTGTTTTTGATGCTATTGGTTTTTTGGTTACTTTATTGCCATTCTGATACATGTATCTATGTACGGTAACTACGTTATTATAGTTAACGTTCTCATAAGTGTGTTCGTTTTGTTCCATATCTGTACAGAATGCTAATTATAGAGTTGTCATATGAAATATTTCTGTAGAATTTGCTTTCCCCTACTCCTTTTTATTGCTACTCTAGTGCGTCTCTTACTTAAAATAGCTAATCTGATAAGCAAGACAAGAGACCTGATCCTGTTATGTTTGATAAGAGTTATCGCCTTCTGTTGATGGTACCAAAATTATGGGTATTACCTTCATCTCTTGGTAACGCTACTCAAGTTTTGTGTATGATTTTAGTTAGGTCCATCTACCTATAGGCTATGGCCCAAGGAACCCCACCCTAATAACTTTTACCGAAGTTCTAACTTCTAACTTTTGTAGCGATTAATAGTTTTGCTGAAGACCACCTTACAAGGTGTCATTTGATGCATAAATATTTATCTAATTTCCAAATGCTTGTGCAGGTTGGATCAGGAGACACTTCAGGGGGGAGTACTTCTCCAAATGACCATTATTGCTGGACGAGGCCTGAGGACATTGACTATCCAAGGCCAGTGTATCAGTGTCATTCCTGCTCAGATCTTGCAGCTGAAATGGCTGCTGCTTTAGCTTCTGCATCTATCGTGTTCAAAGACAGCAAGACGTACTCACAAAAGCTAGTCCATGGTGCTAAGACTCTCTTCAAATTTGCACGGGATCAAAGAGGAAGGTACAGTGTTGGAAGTGCAGAAGCTGCGGCTTTCTACAATTCCACTAGCTACTGGGACGAGTTCCTTTGGGGTGGAGCATGGATGTATTACGCCACTGGGAATTCTTCTTATCTTGCACTTGCTACGGCACGAGGTCTAGCAAAACATGCTGGTGCTTTCTGGGGTGGCCCTAACTACGGTGTTTTCAGCTGGGAAAACAAGCTTACTGGTGCTCAAGTAAGTCCATTGACTGCTTCTCGCTCTCACTAATTTTGTCCTAGGATTCTATTATCTTCTTTTAGCTAGTAAACCTTAACTTGGCTACATAGTGTTATGCACTTTGAGCCAATCCCGCTACACATTAAATTCCCACAGCTTCTAAAGTTATGCCTATCCTTTCCATCTTATCGTGTTCCTGATTATGATGTTAGCTTTTTTTGGGATTCTTTTTGAGCTTCTTGGTTTTGAGTGCAAAGTTTCTGCAGTGATTCCTCAAACGAGCTCAGATTGTATATTTGCATGAGCGACACAGTTGCCATGTAAATTTGAACTAAGCTTTATGGGAATTCCTCGAGCAATCCTTGACGGATATTCTAATCCCTGTCTTTTCATTTTCAGGTTCTCCTAAGCAGACTACGACTTTTCTTGAGTCCTGGGTACCCGTACGAAGATATGTTGAGCACTTTCCATAATCAAACGAGTATAATCATGTGCTCTTACTTACCTGTTTTTACCAGCTTCAACCGAACTAAAGGTACATTAAACTCTCATTTGTTTTTACTTTTTACCTATTGGTGTTTGTTATTTAACATGATTCTAAATGTTAATATGATTTTGGGACCTATTGTAGGAGGTTTGATACAATTGAACCATGGAGCTCCTCAGCCCCTCCAATATGTTGTCAATGCTGCCTTTTTGGCAACCTTGTATGCGGATTATCTTGAAGCTGCAGATACGCCTGGGTGGTATTGTGGACCTAATTTCTACTCAACTAAAGTACTGCGTGATTTTGCCAAGACTCAGGTATGTGCTTACTGTTTTTTTTAGTGCCTCTCTGGGTCCATGATCCGTTAAACACATTCATTTCTGTATACACCACCATTTTAAATGCAATTTTATGATTTCTTTCTCCAGGTTAATTATATCCTTGGAAAAAATCCTAGGAAGATGAGTTATGTTGTCGGTTTTGGAAATAAATATCCAAAACATGTTCACCATAGAGGAGCCTCGATTCCTAAGAACAGAGTCAGATATAATTGTAAAGGAGGATGGAAATGGAGGGATACTTCTAAGCCGAATCCCAATACACTAACTGGAGCCATGGTTGGTGGACCTGACAAGCATGACGGCTTCCGCGATGTTAGGACAAACTACAATTACACTGAGCCAACACTTGCAGGTAATGCAGGTTTGGTTGCTGTACTCATCGCTTTATCAGGTGAAGGCAAACCTTCTACACCTTTAATTGACAAGAACACAATATTCTCAGCAGTACCACCAATGTTCCCAACTGCTCCACCACCTCCAGCGCCGTGGAAACCCTAAGCTTGATGTGTCAGTTTTACAAGATCATTGTGTTTTAGCCATTCCCTTTCCAGATTTTGATGTCATGTAGGGAAAAAACAAGTGATTAGTATATGCATGTATGTATCAGAACACAATATACGTTCTTTTGAGACAACTTGTTGTATAAGTAGAAATTGCCATTTATTGTCCCAATATGACCTTTTTATGAACAGTACTAAATTTTAAATGAAACCATTACTGTCCCTTGGATGCATTGTGTTTGTGTTGCAAACTTTTACTTCTGTCTGCTTTCAAGTGTTGTGCTGCAGAAGCTTTCTGCTTCCTCTGGGTGTGAAATGGTAGCAAATTTATACTTGCTACACATCTAGTTGAGAAGTAGAAAGTTCTCTGTAGCTTTGCCACAAGTTTTCAAGTGTTTTGTTGGTCAAAAATTCATTTTGGTGCTTCAATACAGATCTGTGAGCAGCTCCATAAACTCATCGAATTTTAATCTCACTCTCTTATGCGTGTTTTCTTGCCTGTTCTGTAACATCCACGATAACATCTCGACAGTTCTGCTGTTAGTGTAAAGAACTTCCATCGCATTCGATTATGCATGCATTGTTAAGGAGCTCTTAGTTCTTGACACCCTTTTTTAAACCTTTATACTAACTAATGAATCAAAAAGCACCATAAGGCTATACCAATTCACAATGACAAATCAAAATGCAGCGCATCCATTAAAATTCCATACATTACATCCTCCCATATAAAACTACAATTTTTTTTTTACCAAAACCCAGAAAAGTGAAAAAAGAAAAAACCCATTTGGTGTGAAATACTAGTAGCTACCATGGAGCTGTGGCAGAAGATATGAAGTTCTGCAAGATCTGTTCTTTTTCTTCAATGTAACTCCTCTCTGTTAACTTCAGGGTTTCAATCTCTTCCTCTTCGGTCTTTGAAGCAGCTTTCAACTTCTTCAATTCAGTTTGTAACTCAGAAATCTTAGTATGAGTTATAGTTGCTTCAACTTCTTTGTTTCTCCTCTTTAAAGTAATGTCCTCTAATTTGAGGCTAACATCCTCTTCTTCTTCTGAAATTGCTCTTAGTAGAATCTTGCACTTAGCTTTGTACAATCATAACCCATTTCTTCAAGTTCTGTAAGTGTTATTGCAATAGCTTCATCTACATCACTTGATGATAACTCAAGAGGACTACTCAACCTAAATTTTTTCTTTGCAAGGTTAATGAACACTACATCCAACCTACCTTTATATTATCATGAACACCAGCACAGAACTTTTCTAAAGGCTTGTAATGTGGGTTCTGCAGCATTGCTTTGAAAATATCATCTCTTACATTCTTGTACTCATTGTTAAGGCAAAGAGATGGGTAGTCATGACCAGTTGACGATACAGATGAAGAATTAGTACTCTTCTTCCTTTTAAGAGCTTTGCAAAGTGGGTTTGTGATTTTAACAAAACAAAGGTACGTGGTTTTGGATCTTGAGTGAGAGGATGAGGAGTTTTAAAGAGGGGCAGTGTTGTTGTTGAGGGACAGCAGACAGCTCATTTATTCCCATTTTTGCAGTGTGTTGCTTTTCGTCAGTACTATTGAATTGATGCATTTGAAGGAACTTGCAGATGGGTGTTGCAGGAAAGGATTTAATGCCATGGATGATGGATCTCTATGTATCTATGTTAAGTGTTATGCTTGATGTAGGTCTACAACTACAAGACCCATATCATCTAATTAGGTGGAATACTTACTATTGCTTGATCTAGTTTTTACTCAATTAAGTGTTATGCTTGATGGCAGTG
This sequence comes from Papaver californicum, assembly GCA_023531435.1. Taxonomy (NCBI): domain Eukaryota; kingdom Viridiplantae; phylum Streptophyta; class Magnoliopsida; order Ranunculales; family Papaveraceae; genus Papaver; species Papaver californicum. Next base: position 104,161 of record JAJJMC010021431.1, on the reverse strand, counting down.
CTAGCAAAAGAAGAAAAATCCCATGAAAAATGCAAATGTAGCACACGACTAATATAAAATAAGAAAGGAAAACATTCACAAAATTTAACCTGAAGCACATTTGATTTGCTACAAATCTAATAGAATTAAAGCACAGTAAAAGATTAGTATTATATCCTATTCAACGAGTAACACAATCGTAGTTATTAAAAAGTAAAATAAAGCGCTCCTAATAGGTGGAGCAGCCGAAGAAAAAAAAAACACTGAAAGATCAACCATCAACAAAAACTAAACCGTTTTTTTCTTCATTGTTTTAAAGTGGTACGTTCCAACGACGGTATAGCAGCAGCATTCACACCCTTATTTTCACCACCATATGCGAAAACCAAGTCGCACAAGTATTTCGTCCTAGCAAGTCCGAGATCCTGCTTGCCTTCCAAGACCAATAATTTATCATTCAGACTGTCGATGTTGTTGCGCAACCAATCTAAATTCTCACGAATTTCGCGTGATATAGTATTTAGTTCATCCAATTTCGATTCTAAATTCATGAGTCTATATGCGATCCGTGCAAGTGGAATACCCTTCCACCACAGCATATATACGGCCACACAAGCCAAGCATAAGGTGACAATAAGCACTGCCATGCCAACTTGCATCGCCAAAGTTTCGATTATTGGAACTACAGTCTTATTAATGAACTCCATACCAACTTGCGCTGCCATTCAAGCTTGTGTAAAAAAACCTGTTGTGAAATTGATAAAGCAGGAAAAAGGAAAACTGGATGAATTTCACAGATTTAAATCTCTATTTATAGGTTATAGAAAACTTATTACCTAGGAAAACCTAAATTTAGTCCTAAGGATATTTTAGTCAATACATATCTTTTGGTGCCGGTATGAATTTTGTTACCTAATATTGGGACAGGGCGCCCCCAACAAAATTAATATCCCCATTAGCTGCTGCTTTGTAATCGAGTGAGTTGGTAGTAAAAATAAGTAATAATCTGTTTGAATGTAGAAATTAAAAAGTTAGAAAAAAAATATTTTTTATAAAATAAAAACGTTTTGTTTCTGATTTTATTTCTGGTTTTCAAACGCGCTATAACTATTTTTACCTAAAACGTGAATTTCGGGTAGTTTTTACGGTTTTACTCGTCAAAACATACTAGTCTACTACACAATTGCAAATAGTCCATAAAAAGTTACTAGATTTATTTTTTTTAAAATGGTAGTTTTTACATTATACTCTTTTTTATTATAGGTTGCACAGCTTCCCAAGCAGGAGAGGTAAAGTTGAAGATATAGAGTGAAATCAAGAATACTATGCATCTAGTCAAACAACCAAATTTCTTTCTGAAACAAGATCAGTAGATATGGTGATGATGATAGAAGAAGAAGAATTTAGCAAGAACATACATACTACTGCTAATTAAGATGCAGTTGGGGAAGTTAACAGTTGTATGCTGTGTTTGGGTAGTTACCATTTTTTATGGTGAGATGTTTGCATTTTGGCTTCCTTCTCTTACTACTACATGCTCTTGGCCTCAACTACCAGCATCAACTGCCAATAAGGTAAGTAAGTAGGAATCAACACTTGTCTTTCTCTGTGTGTAGTAAAGATTCATTCAGATTCTCTCTAGATTTATGTATATTTTTCTGAATTAAACTGACTGAATCAAGATGGATTGACTGATTAAGAATGATATGACACTCAAAATTTGGTTAGATACCCTATATCAGTAGTTATGATTGTTCACAAATGGCGAATTCTGTTTTACAGTGTTCACAACAGGACTTGTTTCTTCATTGTCATGGCGAATTAGACTCATATGAGTTAGTAATTTACATGTGTTAGTAGCACCCAACATTTACCCATTGGATATTAGAGGTTTGTAATTCTTTGTTAGAGTCAGACTCCCAAGGCTGGTGTTGCTTCATGTGTGCCTCTGACAGGCTATGATGCAGTTAAATTCAATTTCCCTAGAATTCACCTAGGTGACAGTTTAGCTGGCGGTTATCTATGGATTTGAGATCATAGACACTTATTGTTTAAGTTAATCAATAATACTTCCTCCGTCCTAGGAAAAGTGATACTTTCATTTTCTTATTTTTGCCTAAAAATAGGCCAAATTGAAAAAGTGAAAATATCATGATAAGTACACCGTGAAAGGGACAGCACACTAATGGTTGGGAATACGAGGTTGGAAGTACACTCTACTGTTGCCATCCATGATAAGTACGTTTCTAAGAAGAAGTCACGGGCTCACAATGCATGTGAAGCTATGCACATGGGGCTGGATGCTTGCGAAAGTGACCTTCACCTAAATAACCAACAATGGGGTTTGAAGTTATAAGGTCCTCTATGCATAGAATCTTACGGGGAAATCCCTGAGAGTTGAGATTACAACTCTTTTGGGATGAATGCAAACATCTAATGGTGAATAGGCAATAGATCACGTTGCCCTGTTCCCTGTTAGATGTTGTCATTCACTCCAAAAAGGTTATTACCCCACTTTGAGTTTGTAGTCCCCTCTAAGTACATGATTGTGTTTGGTAACTATTTATTTTCTCACAATTAAGTTAATTTTGTGGAAATGATATAATTTTTGTTGCTTATTTGCAACATTAATTTCAGTTTTAAAGGTTGTGCTCTGCAGAAATATATCGTGGAATTATGTTAGTAACTTAATTTTGAGCACCCTTGTAATATATGAGTTGCCATCCCTGTTGAATTAAGTTTTGCAAACAAAAAATGGAATATCAATTTTTACGAGCCTAAGATTGTTTAACTATACCATCACATAGGGAACAAGTTCTAAGAGGATGTGTTATTAAACATTCCAAATTGACAATGGTAAAAAGTCTTGTGAAGTATACAACATAGAAAGCTAAGCATACTGGCATTTAAGGTGAGGAGAAGCCTAATACATCTCTAATTACTTTTTAGGAATATCATGTATCTCAGTTCCTTCTCCAAATCCAGTATCCTATGTGTCATGTTGTCAAGCCCAATAGCACGCCTGATATCTTACAACATCAAGCTTAAAAAACATCAGCCTTTCTCCTTGGTGTGTTGTCCTAGTATCCAGAAGGAGAAAATCCAGTAAGACATTCTCAGTTTGGCAGGTATAATTTCATTTCACCATCACTGTAGTGGGATATTGCATCGTCTTTTCTCTTCTTTGGAAGAAATTATTCGTTCTTTGTCTTGGGTAGTGAATAGTTGCTTATGGTTCTTCCACATCAAATTTGTGGTCAATAGTTGTGCCCCCCTCTATTAGACTATTGGTTGTGGAAGATTTTGAGATAGATTCTCCCTTCTTGTGTTACTGCATGATATATTTGCCCCATATAATTCGTAATCAGTACGCTCTTGGTGGTGTGACTTTACTGTCTTCTCTTGGTCACAATACACAACCTTACGTTTGGTTGTTGGCGGTTACTGGTCGTGGTGGTTTACGTGCTTTTATTCTGTGAATGTTCCGCTTACTGTAACTTGGGTGATGGTCGCTTTTCGAGAAAAAATGAAGTCAATAGGAAGCAGCCTTTTCTACAGTTGCTAAACTGGAATAGAACTTTCCGCTACGCTTCATTAACATACGGTCAAGTGGTTCATATGACAACTTTGCTGATTTGCTACTTAGACAACAACTTGTCGTATTAAGGTTTGATTGTTAATAGTCTTTTTCCAAATAAAATATCTGGAATATGTGGGATTCCTTTTGTTGACCCTTGTGTAGGGAATAGCCCATATTATCATGTTTAGGACGATTGGGTAAAACAGATATATACATGTTTTACTGTAGCTGTTTGCTCTTAAAGTTCAATGCTTTGTTTTGGTATTTTTCAATTGTTTTGATGGCGCGTGGTGAAATTTCAGGCCGTGTTTTTTTCTTCTAACATCATAGGGAACTATTCTCATAAAGTTATGAAAATTTACCAAAACACTGTCCTGCAACTGCAAGTCTGTACAATACTATTTTTGGGAAGTTGTCGTCTCTGCTTGTTCTTCTCATGCACCGTGTTGCTTCTTGGTGCACCATAAGACATTATTTTTGATATGGCTTAAGTTATTCTCTTAATAATATTGATCTTATCTATCTTGCTTGTGCAGGTGACCCATGGCGTTAGTGATCATGTGAAGGTCGCTGTTATTGCTGATCCACAGGTTAGGCGTATTCGTATTCTATCTTTCTATCTTTATGATCTAATTTAATAACGATGTCTTAATGTCCCACTTGTAACAGCTTATGGACCATACCTCCCTTGCGCTTGCTCCCAATTCACTTGCTTTGGAGATTGCACAATTCTACACAGATTTGTACATGCGCAGATCGTTTCTTACTTCTATATTGCCATTCAAACCTGACATCATTCTGTTCCTTGGTGATTATATTGATGGGGGGCCTCATTTGTCAGATGAAGAGTAAGGCATGAAACTAGTTATAAATGGCTCTTCTTTGATTAACAAGTGTATGGCTTGATTGGGATGTTGCATGGATTAAGTTATATGGCTATTATGTATATTTAGCCCGCACACACTCATTCTGTGTTTAACATAAACTAGGGTGTCAAAAAACGAACAAGGATCACTGTTATACTTGTTGAAATGCTTACTAGGTCGGAGTGTTATATGTTGTATGTATGTTGGAAACCTGTCATCTCTTGTCATGCCAACAAGGATAGGAGTAAGAAATAGTATCCTTAATTATTGATGCGATTTCAAAGAGTAACAATCTCAGTCTCTCGAGCATGATTAATTAAAGGATCGCATAAGCTTTTATAACAAAAGCAATATGTATTTTCCACAAACTATCTGAGTTTTCCTTTTCTGCTAGTCATTGGAAGTAATTCTCTATTTTTTAATAGGTGGCAGAAGTCATTGAGTCGCTTCAGGCACATCTTTGGTCTGAATCACAGAGGAAGATTTTCAGATATCCCAAAGTATTACATTTCTGGGAATCATGATAATGGCTATTCAGCAACCCTCTCACGAAATCCAAAGGTAATATGATCTGCTGGCTTAGCACAACTCACGACACATGAGAGCTTCATAACAAGAGTCAGGAACCTATAATTCAAGAATATGATTTCTTGCCTGATACTTCTTGGCAATTCATGAGGACTTCTTGTTTGTGTTATCATACAGGTTCTTGAACGTTATGAAAAAGAATTTGGATCAAGAAATTATCGCTTTAGTGCTGGTGAAGTGGAGTTTATAGCTGTTGATAGCCAAACTCTTGATGGTATATAACCAAACTATTAAGTATTTCTTTTATTGTCTTTTTTGAGGATGACTGCCATAGCAAGGATGGATACCATCCTCACGAAGTATAACTTCTTCAGGGTTGATTCATAGTGGGGATAATTTCCCTGCTAAGCATCGCTAGAAGTATGTAGAGTTCACTCCCATTGGAAGAATTAAGTGGGAATACAAAAATAGAACTCTATATTGTGACTCGGTAGTTAGATAGATTTTTGTTTCAATGAGGATGCTGATTGCTAAGATGTGTCAGTGTCGCCTACTTTGGATCCCAACCATCTCAGCTACATGTCATAAGGCATTAACCGTCCGAGACATAATCTATCTTCTCTCCTTTTCATTCAAAATGTATGGAAGACATCTGAATATTGAATATGCAGGGCAGAAAGAGGGGAATCTGACTTCCACCACCTGGGATTTTGTCAAAAATGTTTCTTCAGGTATGTAATGATGAACCCTGAATATGTTGTTCGCCATATGTTTGATAGCTGTATTGTAACTCTTTTGGTAATCATGTAGATGTTGTGGCAAAAACAAGGGTGTTATTGACACATATCCCTTTGTACCGACCTGATTGGACTCCTTGTGGGAGTCACCGTTCATCCCCAATTATCAACCAGGTATGGAATGTGGTCATGATGTTGTTGTTCAAGCACACTCTTCTTGGTCTCAGTCGATCATTTTTTCCAATGCATTCCAATATTTATGTAATATTCTGTGTACTTTCCATCTCCAGAGGGTTTCTCGTGCTTCAGACCAAGAAGTAACGTAAGTTTCTCTTTTGTCGCTATCTTTTGTATGCTTCAGTTGAAATTTAAATTTCTAACGTGAGCCTTTTGGACCCAGTAGTTTTATCATCATTCTTCTTGAACAGGTATCAGAATTATCTAACTGAAGAAACATCACGGCTTTTACTGGACCTTATCAACCCTGTATGTTCTCTCTCCTTCGTTGGAACTCTCATGGGAATTTTTCAAACAATTTACATATTTCCCTCAAGTTTAAGTCATTGAATGCTCACGGATAACTAATATAAACTTAAAAATATCTTGATCACCATTTCCAAGACCCTGATTTTGTTGTTAATTGTGGTTTCTCGTTCTGTTTTAATTGGTTGGTAAGATTATGATGTTGTGAGTTTTGAACTTTAGTCATGGGTGTCAATGCTCAACGACTTTACAACTTTACTTAAGAGGCTGCTCTTTTGGGTTACTACTTTAAAAATAAATCTCCAAACAACAAAAGCAGAATCATTCTTGTTCCAATCATGGGTTTGTTGCTCATGCCAAGTAATGGGGGAAATACATTTGAACTGCGAATAAAATATAGGTAAATGGCAAGGTTTAGGAAGCACTTCTTGGGATGGTTTTGTATTTGTTAATAGTCTGTTGGTACCCAAAAGTTGTGGTTAAACTCAAAAGGAGAATTATTTATCGTTTACAGTGGTTTGGATACCGTCTCAGAATTAATACAAATAAAGAACAAGGCCAAATTAAAGAGTTTTGAAATGTGACTACTGCAGGTACTTGTTCTGTCTGGTCATGATCATGATCAGTGTACCGTAACACACCAAACACGTCGTGGTCCCATAGAAGAGGTAAGCACATTGCTGTTCTTTGTTTTAAATTAAAAGAAAAAACATTGTTGCCCTTTTATAGTTTTTGCAACTGACAGCAGTATCTAATTATGTTGGTTGCTGCAGCATACTCTAGGGACAATAAGTTGGCAACAGGGAAATTTGTATCCATCTTTTATGCTATTGTCTGCCACTAAGAAACTCATTCCCTCAAATACATCGGAAGATGTGGTATCAACTCGGCTATGTTTTCTTCCAATGCAAACACACATTTACATATGGTAATCCATCAAGACAACAGATTAGATAATATCCAATTCTTCTTTGGATACATATTATTACAGAATTTTAAGTCTCTTATTTATGTCCATCAGGTATGCATCTCTCTTCATTCTTACAGTACTTGTGCTTCTCCTATGGCCGACACACGGTTTGGGTGTTGGGGGTCGTTATGTTGGTTGGTTGGGGTCCATATGGAAGGCATTTATTAGTAGCGACATCTTTAAGGGTACAAGTAAAGAGAAGGACGAAGAAGATGAGAACTGCGAGTATGAGATGGTCTGGGATGCAGAGGGATCCATGCATCTTGTCAAGAAAATGTCGATAAAGTCTAATGCCACAAGTTCAGCCGACTCAGAATTGATGGCAAGGTAACTCCATTTGCCTGTCCTCTAGTATTCAGCATGCCTAATTTTTTGTTGATCTCTGCTCTTAGGCGTACATGCTTATTTTCAGTACACAAGTTGTCTTTCTAATCATTTAATTTAATTATTAGTCTGCTCACCTTTACCATTCAGGAGCGATATTTTATTTGAAAGCATACCAAAAGATATTGCTTTGTTCATGGTCATACTTTTAGGGTGTGTGTGGTCTTTGTTGTTAGAGAGGTAGCTCCAAAATTTGCCAAGCATTCTAGTGATTTGTTCAACTTTTATCTATACTCAATTCTTGTATCAGTGTAAACAAATACTCGATGGTTATGTTCCACTTGCTGGTACTGGCATATTTTATTTGATGTTACACTTGGACCTTCGATATGACATGGTATATGAGTTAATTTCAAGGAGACCTATGTTCTGTTGCAGGGGCAATGCTGTTCTGCGACCAGTGGCAAAGAAGAACATCTCTCAGGAGACATCTGTTTCTGTAGAGATGATGAACAATGCAGATACCCACATGGAAGAGAGGCGCACATCAGTTTTGCCGAGTAGATCAAACAAGTCGAAGACAAAGTTGGTTTGCGGGAGATTGGTTCGAACATTAAGGTTCCTTCTAGCTATTGCTGTTGTCAACTTACCTCTGTACATGATGTTTTTGGCCAAAGATTGGATTGACTAATAATTGTATTACACACGAGTTCATTTACTATTTCCACACACCAGTTGCTCTTATGGTCGTTGCAAACAAAAAGTACTCTCTCACAGTTTTGCATTTTGTAAGACTCTTCCTCCCTCTTGGAAGATTGTAATAGCTAACAGTGATGAATCTGCTGTTGATTGTTTTGTGAAAATGGTATAGATAACTAATTGCGGTTGTATTTGGGTTGATATATCTAGCTAATACTACAAAGAATAGTAAATAAAAAGAAAGGTTCAGAATCAATAGAAAATTCTTCCCTTATCTGTTCACATATTTCATTCATTCATCGATACATTGGCTTATGGCTTGGGTAGAGCTCCAATGGGTACTTCCTCTTCTTCTTGCATTTGCTGCAAATTCTGCAATCTCCCTAAGTTAGGAGGAGTATATCATTCTAACAATTATGTTGTTAGTTCCTCCTCACAGTTAAATTTTTTATACAACAGAAATAACAAATTTACTAACCAATTCTTCAGTTCACTCAAATTTCGCCATAGAGAAGAACCAATAGCATTTTTTAAACCTCTCAAAGCTAATAATAATACTGCTTCTACTGAGGCTGATAATGTGGATGAGGAACAATCAGATGGAAATGTGGACAAGAAATGGATAGAAGAGGAAGAAACAAAAGAAGAAGAAGAAGAAGAAGCTGGAATTCCTTTACAAGTGAAGAAGATAGAAAAAGAGAAACTAGATATCATAGCTGCATGTATTATTGGTCTTTGCACTGGAGTTGGAGTGGTTCTATTCAATATCACGGTATATTTTCCCCATTGATCTCTCTGCTTCATTTCATTTCATTTCACTGTATACAAAGTTGTAGTAGTCACTTTTAACGGGTCCCGCAAAGGCCGCGTTCATCATCTCTATGTGGCTCCCACGACACGCGCAGCTAACTAGTCCGTATATGACTGCAGGTACATGAACTACGGGATATCCTGTGGGACGGATTCCCTTCAAGAGGTGCAACATGGTTGAGACAACAGCCTATTGAAGATATATGGGTAAGAGTGATTCTAGTACCAACTGGTGGGGGTGTTTTGGTGGCCATATTGAACAGCCTTCGTGGTTATCTCAGTGTCCCCTCCAAATCACAAGGAATGCTTCTTTATAATGTCAAGGCTTCATTCAGACCTGTTTTGAAGGCATTTGCAGCTTCAATTACACTTGGCTCTGGAAATGCTTTAGGACCCGAAGGTCCTAGTGTAGAAATAGGTGCCTCTATTGCTAAGGGTATCAGTAATGTCTTTGGTATGAGTAATCAGAGAAGGACATCTCTTGTTGCTGCTGGTTCAGCGGCCGGTATCGCATCAGGTTGCCAGATTTTCTCACTACATACTTATTCTTAATAGTGTTTCAGTTGAACTCATTACACATCGTTTGCCCAAAAACACTCGAGCAGTTGCAAAATGGCGTGGCCATGAATTTCACTAATATTATGCACATTCATCTAGCTTAAGTTTAGTCGTTCATTTTGATTGCTGCTAAAAAGTTAGTCATTTTTACTTTGATAGGTTTCAATGCTGCTATTGCTGGATGTTTTTTTGCCGTGGAGTCTGTGTTATGGCCATCACCAGCAGCAGATTCCTCGCCTTCACTTACAAATACAACTTCAATGGTGATCCTTAGTGCTGTAATAGCTGCCATAATTTCAGAAGTGGGTTTAGGTTCTGAACCTGCATTCAAGGTCCCAGAATATGATTTTCGTTCTCCAAGTGGTACAACATCAAACTCGATGAATATTTTTGGTTTTGAGAGCTTGCGTACCATGCATAATCTATATAAGACCCTTCTTAAGTTATTTCATTTGAAGGCGATATACCGAGAGACCAACCACCCTGTTGATTGTATGGCAGCTGAGGATAAGGATGAGTCGGCCATAGCGGAACTTTGACAGCACCAACCTCAACTGTTCATTGAAGAAGTTTAGAGTGAATTCAGTTACTATGTGTACCAAGGTACTTGTCAAGCTGTCATACAGTTAACAAGGTAGTTAGTCTCTCTGTATGCTCCACCTATAAAAACAAAATGTCAATATTCTTACCTACATTTTATTGCTTTTCAGAACTTCCTCTATATCTTTTGCTGGGTATACTCTGCGGGTTGGTTTCGTTAAACTTATCGAGGTGCACATCATACGCAATAACAGTTGTCGAGAAATCTCAAAATGTAACAGGAATACCAAAGGTTGTCTTTCCTGTAATTGGTGGCTTGTCTGTTGGATTGATAGCATTAGCATATCCCGAGATTCTTTACTGGGGTTTCGAGAATGTTGATCTATTGTTGGAACTAATCCTTATGTAAAAGGACTCCCAGCTGATCTCTTACTTCAGCTAATTGGGGTCAAGATAATAACGACTTCATTTTGTCGGGCTTCTGGATTAGTAGGAGGATATCATGCACCATCCCTTTTCATTGGTGCAGCAACTGGCATGGCATATGGGAAATTGGTGGGATGCGCAGTCGCCCTCTCTGATCCTATATTTCATCTCTCTATACTGGAAGTAGCTTCACCTCAAGCAGATGGACTGGTATAGTTTCATTATTTCTGCAGTAGATATCTTTTCTTGCTTTATTAGTCTTTTATACAAATTGATGCAGTTCTGTGTTGACATGAAAGCACATTCTGTGTCACCCAGGTTGGTATGGCTGCGACTTTAGCAGGGGTATGTCAGGTACCTCTAACTGCAGTTCTGCTTCTCTTTCAACTAACGCAAGATTATCGGATAGTACTACCTTTACTGGGAGCTGTAGCTTGTTCTTCATGGATTGCCTCTGGTCAGGTAATTAAGAGGGAAACTGGAGATAAAAGGGTCTCTCTAGAGTCGAAGAGAAATGTCATGCAAAAAACAAGACAGTCTCCCTTCAACTCGACTCAACTATCTTCAAATTCTTCTAGTGGCCGACAATCGTTTAATGCGAGTGATGAACTATGTGAGCTTGAGAGTTCTCTTTGTGTAGATGACTCTGGGACAGAACTTAAAGCTATAGAGGAAAGGATTATCGTGTCTCAAGCAATGCGGATAAGATATGTTACTGTCTTAATGAGCACTTTCCTGACGGAAGCTGTTACTCTCATGCTTGAAGAAAGGCAGTCTTGTGCCATGATAGTCGATAATGAGAACTTCATAATTGGTTTCTTGACACTTGACGACATCCAAGAGTTCAGCACATTCGCCAAACCAAGACGTGGGCAAGACGAGGTACAGTACAACATTTCTCAGTACATAAAAACTCAACATCATGAAACTATGACATCTTTGTTTCATAACAATAGATATGGTTCTTCATTAATTTGGAATGTATTGTTTTTATCAGGTGCAAAACCTTACCGTATCTGAAATGTGCGATTTGAAAGAAGGAAAATGTCGAGTTTTATGGACAGCCACACCAGACATGAATCTCCTTTCTGTGGAAAGTGTTATGGATACATTGGGTGTAAATCAACTTCCAGTTGTTATAAAAAACATGTTCAAGGCTATAGAGGGTACCCAGTTGGCCTCATAGATAAAGAATGTATTAATCTTGCTTGCAGGTAATTTATTATTTGGTTTCTACATGTTTATAGATGTGTTTCTGTCAAATTACCCGGGATTTCAAAACTAAGCAGAAGAACAAACCTTCACTTACAGTATTTGCCTTGTTTTTGTGTTTCACGCAGAATTGCAGCTACCCGAGAATCCCTTGGCCTTTCATCTGCACCGGAGAAGAACTGACAACTTCAAGCTTTTTGTGATTAAGTTAGCCAGAATCAGACTGGGGGGTGTGGGGACTTCGGTTCATGGATATGGTTCTTGAATCTTGGTAATGATGATGAAGAAATCACATATAACAGGTTTTGAATATTCTGTTATTGTTATTTCTCAGCAGGAAGAGAGTAATCAGTTATTAATTTATAACTCTGAAGAACTCGTCAGTTTGGAACTTCCAACTCATCTGTTCCACCAAAAATGAAGGAAAAATAAAATTATTTTTGTTGATTCACATTAAATTCAAGCCAACTCACACGACTTATATTTATGCACTAAGCCTGTGTACAGATTACAGAATTATCCAGCGAGAGACAATATGATGAAAATTCTCTGTTGAAGTTCATCTTTGGCAGAGAGTTCAATACAACCAAAAGAGCTCATATGTCTGAAGACTCTGAACATCAACATTCACCAATATGACCATGTACAAACAAAGGGTAGCTACCTAATTTCGCCAATTTTTGTCAGGAGGACTGGTTTTGGGGAGTGTTTAGCGCCTAAATGCATTGGTCTCGCCGCCAGCGGCAGACTGTCCCTGCATAAAAAATTTACGTCGACGGACACTCTCTTCTATCGTGGAGCTCCCACCTTTCCCAGTTCCATAAACACTTTTCTGTGCCTCATCCAAGAAAGTGGTTTCTTTCCGTATAGCTGATCGTTTTTCCTCTAAGGCGTCTTCCTCTGATGCTTTCTTCAGCCGCTTCCATCTCTGTTCCTCATGCAACTCAGCATCCATTTGCATCTCTCTCAATCTAGCAGCCTTCTCTTCTTCAGTAAGCTTCACACCAGTCTGCCGATGCTTAGGACGTGACTTACTATGCCAACTTTCTTCTGTGGGTGGTCTGTCATTTGTCGTGGGAATGGTTTCAGTGTAAGACTTCTTCTCATTGTTTTTGGATGAACTGTGATCGTGACTAGACCTCTTTCTACTCCACTCAGATTCTGAATGTGTTGATCCATGATGAGTCCTCATTTTCCTCTCCCCTCTTTCAGTTGAGTCAGGTTCCAAATCTGATCTGTTATGTGTTGATTTATGATAACTCCTATTCCTCTCCCCTCTTTCAGTTGACGCAGGTTCCGAATCTGATCTGTTACATGTTGATCTATGATAACTCTTCCTATTCCTCTCCTCTCTTTCAGTTGAGTCAGGTTCCGAATCTGATCTGTTACGTGTTGATCTATGATAACTCTTCTTCCTATTTCTCTCCTCTCTTTCAGTTGAGTCAGGTTCCGAGTCTGATCTGTTACGTGCTGATCTATGATGACTCTTCTTATTCCTCTCCTTCCTTTCATATGCGTCGGCTTCAGAGTCCGAGCTATGATTGTCTGGACGCCCAGAGTCGCGCCGATGGCTCATTTCTCTTCTTTCTTCACCCTTGCTAGTAGCGGCATCATCCTTCGTACCCAATGAACCTTTCGATGAGGAATGCTTTGATTTCTTCTTTTTCTTCTTGTGTTCTTTATCATCATTCTTCTTCTTTCCGCCAACCTATAATGACCAGCCATATGCAACAACAACGTCA
>JAJJMC010021431.1:614-82189 GCA_023531435.1 Papaver californicum | reverse complement strand
TTTTTTTTTTTTTTTTTTCTGACACCTAATACGTGTGTGTTCCCATGGATCCTGCATTCCACGCTTGCTTAGGCGACGGAGACAGGGGGACCACACACATAACTCTAAAACACTAACGTATTATTCATGTGGGGCATGATCTCAACACACTAAATGTCATTCCAGTGCTAATTAACATGTCGATGCTAGGACCCACCAATACTCTCAGAGAAACACGAAATTGCAAATAATAAAACAGAACGTGATGTGGTGGTGACAACTATCATGTTATTTCTAACACCTGAACTCTGTCTCCTTTATGAATAGACCATCTAGCTGGGCACACCAATCCTTATAGCAAAATGGCTAAGTTTCCATCTACCTAGAGTGGTTAGTGCCACCCTGAATTGTTCACATGCTTCTAAATTCCAAATCTTATTAATCCTAAAAAGTCTCCCAATACCCCCAAACTTAAATCAAACAGTGTCCTCAATGTTTCTAAACACTGCACGAAAAAGGAATTAGGGAAAGATATTACCGTGTCGCATGAGCATAAGTTACCTCCTTAATTCATATAACAATAATCGGAACAACTGTGGATCATCCGAATCAAATAGTGTTATCCACAATAGAAGGAAACAGCAGCAAGCTACGAAGATAAACAATCTGAACACATTGATCCCTATTTAGGTAAACCACATCGACCAGATGATGGGTTTTTGGCAACTGAACTTCTTTCTGAACAGGATGATCATTGGATCTAGCTCGAAGATGATCTTGTACAATGGCAGACGTGCATATGTCAGGTCCCAAGCTAGGGACCTTCCTAAGAGTTAATGGTATAACACATGGAGAATGATAGTCACCCCCAAACTTAGAGTTTTCAGTGTCTCTAGATAGACTAATAACAATTTCCCTCATTTCCGGATCGTCAGATTCTCGAAAATAGTCAATTGCTTCTTCTAAATTACACTCCGGTGGTGCAGAACCTAACAAAGTTCTTACTTCATTAATAACACTATCATTATCGCCATCAATTCTATAGTTGGCTAGGCATTTCTCTAATGGATCTTCTAATGGGTCGAGCCTACGCTGCATCTCCCTAGACGGTTTGGATTCCTCCTCTGGATGGATCTGGTGCATACAAACTGTTGGGCCAATTCCCTTAATATCTGTTATGGTCCATCCTAAAGCTTTCTTATTGTCCTGAAGCACGGTTACTAGCCTATTCTCTTGGTCACTATCCAAATCTGAAGCTACAACCACAGGTAAGGTCTCTGATGGGCCTAACTCAATAACTCTAATCCAAAGTGGGCTAGACATTTTTCTAACGGGTCTTCTATCAAAGTGTTTGGTAATGACTCCTGAACTGGGGTCTCTATCATGTTGACGGTTTCTAAGGTGGGGTCATCTAGCTCAGGTGGTTGATTACTAATGTTGAAGATATTCAGCTCAATAGTCATGTTACCAAAAGACAAGTTCATAACACCGTTATGACAGTTAATGATCGCATTCGATGTTGCTAAGAACGGGCGACCTAGTATAACCGGTATATGATTCTCTGGATCAGGCACAGGTCTGGTATCAAACACAACAAAGTCCACTGGATAAATAAATTTATCCACTTCAATCAAAACATCCTCTATGACACCACGAGGAATTTTCACAGACCTATCAGCTAACTGCAAAGTCATCTGGGTAGGTTTCAAATCGCCTAGTCCTAGATGGAGGTACACATGGTACGGCAGTAAGTTCACACTGGCTCCTAAATCGAGTAAGGCTCTTTCTACCCGGTAGTTTCCTATTGTGCAAGCTATGGTTGGGGAACCTGGGTCTTTGTACTTAAGGGCCGTACTACTCTGTATAATTGAACTTACATGACTATCTAGAAAAGCTTTCTTATGTACGCTAAGTTTTCGCTTTCGCGTACATATGTCCTTAAGAAACTTGGAATAAGCAGGAATCTGCCTAATTGCATCTAATAATGGAAGGTTGATCGTGACTTTCTTAAAAACTTCCATTATTTCATTAAAATTGGATTCCTTCCTAGTAGGTGCTAACAACCTTGGGTATGGGGCTCTAGGCATGAAATCGGTTCTCTGAGGGGTTGCCTCAGGCTCGTCAGAGACTTTATCAGTCTCTTCAACTATTGGGTCAGGATGAACTACAGTTTGTTCACTAACGGGCCTAGTTACCTTGTTATCCACTACCTTACCATTCCTGAGGGTCGTAATTGCATTCACGTGACTGGATGATTTCTCCCCAGTCGACATTTCATTGATTCCTCTAGGATTGGGTTCGGGTTGACTAGGGAACCTACCAGGTTCTCGCTCTCTCAGAGCCGCAGCAATGTCACTAACTGGGGTTTGTAAACTAGAAATAGCTCTTTCTAAGGTATGGAATCTCTGATCATTCTTTTCGTCATTGCTGGGCTGAGTTGGACCAGTCGAATTCATATAACTGAAGCCTGGAGGACCTTTAGCATTACTAAAATGACCTTGAGCCTGGCCTTTCGACCAGGAAAGGTTCGGGTGGTTTCTCCAGCCAGGGTTATAAGATTCCGAATATGGGTCGAACTTTCTCTGGTTATCAAATCTAGTGTTATTATAAAGAGCAAAAGCCTGCTCTTCGAATTGGTTGGGCTCTGAACTACTAGCTTGATTCATTTCGACCAATTCTAGCCTTCTAGATAAGGCTTCTATTTGGGCCTTTGGATCAAAAGATCCTTCTACCCTATTAACATTTCCTCTTCCTAGAAGAATTGTTCTTCTTGGCTGCTCTCCCACTGCTGGGTTTTCTCGGCGATGTCACTCAGAAATTTCATCGCCTCAGCAGGGGTCTTACTGTCGAACCCTCCGGTTGACAAAGACTCGACCAGGGTTATAGATGCGTAGTCCAAACCCTCATAGAGGATCTGAACTAGCCTGAACTCCTCTATTCCGTGGTCTGGGCATTGGTACAATAAGTCATCGAACCTTTCTACATACACATACAGAGACTCTCCCTCTAGCTGGGAAAACGTGCATATTTTCTTCCTAACATACAAAATTTTGTTCCTAGGAAAGAACTTCTGAATAAAAGCTGAAGTAAGTTGGGCATAGGTTTCAATTGACTGAGGGGCCAAGCTATACAACCACGACTTGGATTTATCTCTTAGTAAAAAGGGAAATAATCTAAGTTTAATAGACTCGTCATTCAAGTCTCTAATCCTGATTGTGCTACATATTTCCTCGAATTCCCTAACATGAAAATAGGGATTTTCGTTTCTTTTCCTAAGAATAATGGAAGCATCTGGATGATTCCGGGTTTCAGTTCGTAGCTCGCTTCAGTAGCGGCTAACTTGATGCAAGATGGACGTGAGGTCCGGGTTGGATTCAACAAATCCTTCAGAGATGTCATTGCTGACACGGTCTCGGGAGTGACTAGTTCACTCTCAGTTGGCTTCTCAAGGTTAAGATGAACTACAAGTCTTCCACTAATTAACCTACCTTGAGGGTCTCTATCCCAAGTTCGCCTTAAGGGCGTTCTTGGCATGCAAAAATTAAATCCTAACAAGCAATTAATCAAACACAATCGTGCCCTGACTCAACCAAATCAAACATAAATCTAGCAAACAACAAGCATGATGGTTCCACTTAGATTGTTTCTAGACCAGCTTCTATTCTTTCAAAAGGCAACTGGTTACAATTTTAGCAAACCTCTTAGAATGATCCGAATTAGATTAAGTCGAAGAGAAACAGGATAGCTCTAAGGAGCTTTGATAACCCTGTCTCTTTGGCACTTTTCCATGGGTTACAAGGCGGCTCTAATCAACTTAAAATAATCTTCCTGAACTTCGAGTTAGGCTAATAAAGTAACCCGTACAGTCCTCTTGAATGATTTTCCAATAAGCTCGATACCCTATAGGTCTCTTTTTAGTCAAGATTTTAGGCTTAGGTTCGCGTAGGTTTCGTTTTCCTAAAGCGGGCAAGAAGGAGACGGTGATGAAATCCGAAACCTTATCTTGTATGGCCAGGCCTTGCCCTTTACTATGCAAAAATTAAAGTCCGTATTCAGTCCTCAGCATATATGCATACAAAGGCGTCCAGAAAACCAACTGACAGGAGATTCGTGGGTTGGTCGAAGTTTACCTCCCGTACTAGACGGGCGATGAACCGTTGAAGTCGACTCGGGCCACTAATATCCTTTTCAATAGTGTGCGAACCCGAGGGGCCGAGACAATATCGTAATTGTCGTCCTTCCCTGCACACAGTTTGATATTTAAAACTACCCTTCCGTAGGGTTTAAAAATAATAAAATGTCCAAAAATGTCCAAAAGAAAGTCCAAAAAGTGTCCGAAAATAAAAGAAAAATTACAAAAATAATAAAAACCCTAATACAATTTTCTAAACTAATTAAAACTAATTAAAATAAACTAAAAATCTAATTAAGAAAAATAAAATCTTCGATCTTCTTTTTCGTTCTTTAAGCTTTTCCCTTTAACTCCAAGTCTTTAGCTTAATTCCAAAACTTTGGCTTAATCCCTTTCGATTCAAAATTCAACCTGTAGCAAAAAGAGAAATATCAAAAGAAACGTAAAATAGAACAAAGTAAAATAATAAAACTAAAAATAAAAACCTAAAACTAAATCTAAAACCCTAAACCTAAAAACAAGTCCGCGTCGGCGGCGCCAAAAATTGATGTGTTTTAGAATAGTGGTAAATAAAGTGTTCGATTCTCGAACTTGTGAAGGTAATGATTTTAGAAAATAATGAACTTAATCTAATTAAATAAAAATAAGGAAAATAAACTAGAGATGATATATGGAAAATATGGAGAAAATCAGGAATCAAGATTCAGTTATTTCTAACAATTTACGTGATTAATCATGCAATTCTTTTAAATAAATTAAGCTCAAATATTACCTAAATAGGTTTTTATGCAAACAAGCAGAGTTAAATCACAAGCATGGGACATCAGAGGTTGTCAACCCAGCATGACCCATCAAACAAAAACACCACTACTGAATGAAAACCGTTTTTTTCTATTTCGAAACTATGCAATTTTAACAAGTAAAGAATTATAAATAATTAATTAAAAATAGACTTACCACATAAAATTGAGAGAAAAACCTCCTCCATCATCCCAGTAAATAAACTTAGCTCATGGTGAAGAAAACTTGCTCAAAAGATCTTTTCATTGCTCAGAAAGTTGATGACAAGGTGAAAGAATAGTGCAACAGCTAAACAGATATGTATATAAATGTCACAGAACAGGGTTCAGCCGTCACAGAAAGGGTTCTAAGCAACAAAGGTTTAAAAGCTAAGGCAACAAGAGCAGTTTGAATCAGCAACACTTGTGGACGTTGCTGGGTTGTCTTCTCAGGCGGTGGTAGAT
The DNA here is from genome assembly GCA_023531435.1 of Papaver californicum. Taxonomy (NCBI): domain Eukaryota; kingdom Viridiplantae; phylum Streptophyta; class Magnoliopsida; order Ranunculales; family Papaveraceae; genus Papaver; species Papaver californicum. Next base: position 76,834 of record JAJJMC010021431.1, on the reverse strand, counting down.
GAAGAACAGCGCCTGCGGTGACCGGATCGCTGTCCAGTTCCGGCCAAACTCCGGTGACTCCGAAAATCGATCTCTAGGTTTCTCCCCCTATTTTTCTTGGCATCTCTTGGTATATATAGGCTTTGGGAACCCTTGGGAGAGTTCTAAACCTAATAGAACTCTTTAAAACACATCCAAATCCTCCCAAATCCGAATCAAAGTATAACTCCCTTTTTCCATCCAAATTCGGATTTGGGGCTATTTTTCCGGCTAAAATTGATGTTTCTTGGTGTGTTTAGTCTTATATCAATCTCTTCTAGCTTGTGGGGTGCTTGGAGTCGCAAACAACTCGAAAATCTCGTGCAAAAAATGTGTCCAGTTGAAACAGGACCTGTCCCGATGAGTCAGCCCGATCCAGCCGAGTTGACCCGCTAAGTTGGCCCGATCCAACTCAGCCCGATCCAAGGGTGCCCCAAATCCAAAGTGTGGGTGCCTTAATCCATTTTCCCGGGTGTCTTTAACACTTTTTGAGCCGAATTTTCCACAAATCTTTATTCTTCTAATGTACCTACAAAAGCATAAAAACACGTAATAAACGCAAAATCGAATACTAACTCACTAGAAATTAAGGTGCAAATTAGACACTAAAATGTGTCTATCAATACCTTCTCTTTTGGGAATACATCTCTGTGATGTTTTTCGAGTGCGCATCCTTCATAAACTTCCTTCAACTCTTGAATTGTTGGAAGTCCATAGACCATGCTCTTTTGCTGAAGGTTCTTTAGGCTTTGGAAATTCAAGTGTCCAAGCCTTTTATGCCATATCCAAGAGTCAGCAACCACCTCGGCTCTGAGAGCAATATTGTTGTAAGAAAAAATAAGAGGAAAACTCTTGTTTTCCTCCATCTTGACCTTTGCTATTTCACAATTTCTTTGATCAAGAATCTTACAGGCGAGGTCCTCAAAATGGACAGCGTATCCACGTTCTAATAGTTGTCCAACACTCAGCAAGTTTTGTGTTAAGTCAGGTACAAGCAACACATCTTGAATATTTTTTTCCCTTCTTCGTTTCTAGGGAAATTGTTCCCTTTCCTTCTGCACCAACCGAGACACCATTTCCCATCTTCATCTTGGAATTGGAGGCTGAATCAATCTATTTGAAGATGATTTTGTTGCTGGTCATATGATTGCTACATCCACTATCAATGAACCAGACTTCGTTCTTCTCTTCTTTAGCTACTTGACAGGCATAAAACATGTACTCATTGCCTTCTTTCTCTTCTATAAAGTTTGATTACTGATTTTTCTCCAGGTTATAGTCTTTTTGGAGATGACCATACCTCTTGTACTTGTAACATTGTGGTTTATCTCGAAATCAACAAATTTTCTCATCATGACCGGTTTTTTGTTAGATTCCACATCTTGACGTTGTGGACACTTTGGTGTTTCTTCTGGAAAAATAGATTGTAGCTCTTCCACGACCTCGTGCATAACAACCTCTTCCTCTTGTGGTTCCTCTACCACGGAATGATTCTTGATTTGAGTACTCCTCGTTATTTCTCGAGACAACATTGAGCTTAGATTGAAAGGAACTCTCAATGGTTTTTTCTGTACACAATTTCGTCTCTGCTCAAATGCTTTAATAGAACCCATCAGTTCTTCAACACCCAAAGTTTCAAGATCTTTGGTATGTTCTATGACGACAACAATGGAATCATACCTTTCTGGTAAGCTGATGAGAACTTTCTCAACAATTCTCTGATTGATATTGTTTCTCCAAACGTCATTATTTGATTTATCACGTACATGACTCGGGGTGAAATAATATTTTAAGATCTCGAAATCCTTCATCTTCAAGTTCTCGATCTCCCTTCGTAAAGATTGAAGCTTTATGGTTTTGGCGCCGCTGCCGGGGAGCAGTAGTTAATTGATTTGTTATTTGTTTTAGCTTTTTTTAGTATTTTAGAATATTTTCACGTTTTTCTTTAATGTTTTTTTTCTTCAGATTTTTAGATTTTCGTGGTGTTAACAACTTGTTGAAGGTGTTCAACTCTCGTCAAAAGCAGGAGGTAAATTCTGAAAACAGGTTGTAAGTATCATTTTTAGTTATTTTTTGTTTTAAGGTTTATATTTTTGTTTAGATTTTAGCTTTTATTTTTGTGAGTCGTCATGTTTCCTTATGGAAATAATATGTACGGGGCACAAGATCAAACATATAATCGTGCTAATCAATATGGTTTTCAATCTCAGTCTTATGAAAACTACCAACCATACCATTGGTATAATCAAAACCAATCTTTTGGATATGACCAATACCCTATGGAGCCTTATGGTTATTCTCATATATGACAACAACCTTACAGCGGGTATGTAAGTGAACAATCACAAGGATAAGAGGATATTTATGCTCTTGATCAAAAAGTCTCTAGTTTTGCAGATACTTTCAGTACTATGACAGACGAGCTTTGGAGGCTAATGGAGCAATCTATTCAACATCAAGATGAGCGCAGTCTAAAGTTAGATGAGTTGCTACAACAAGATCAACAACACTACAATTGGGAAGAGCCACATTGTGAGATTCAAAGGAATTTGGAGAAATTATACAAACAAATTGCTCAACTCGGTAAAAATAGAGATGAGGAAGAAGTATGGCCTCAAAACCAAAACAATTCTGAAATTTCCAAGAACGATAAAGACTATTATGATGATGAGAAACCTTTGGAAATTCCTTGCAACAAAAATGAAGTTATTCCAACTCCGGATCATAATAATGATCATTCTCCTATTCAAAAGGAGGAGACTGGATATGACATATCTATTATTATAAATGGTGTAACGTACTCAAATGAAGAACTAGACTTTCTAGGAGAGGACTCCGATTCTAACGATGAGATTATTAAAGAGACAGTGATTGAGAATGAAACCAAATTTATTAATTTTGTGGAAGAAACAATTGAGCTTATCAAGAATTATAATGATGTTGAGATTTCAGTTGAAGAAGAAACTGACGAACAATGGTTTTTAAAGAGTTTGATAGAGGACCACAACACGCATAAGGTAAATAATTCATTGGATTTCTTTAAGAATGATGAGGATCCTGTAATACAAGATATTATGAAAGGTTTTTCTAATCTTTTGCATACCTCTAGATCTTTTGATCCTCCCTCGATCGAAATAGTTCCCCAAAAGGTTGTTCCAATTTTTAAGGAGCTAGATCACTTAGGATTGAGTATATATTCTACAAAAATCCTTAAGAATTATTTTGCTTCTAACTATCTACCACTAGATGTGTTTGATTCTAACAGTGTGCAGGTTCACAGAGAGGAACCCAAAGAAGTTCTCTTGTTCTATGTTCTTTATACACTTCCAAGTGTAGAAAATACTAAGTGTAGGGGAAACTTCCATAAAATAACAATTTTATTATTTATACATTATGTTAATATTTTTGTGAAGCTGTTATTAGAATTGCAGCTTGTTATCTGGGTGGATCTCTAGATTTCCAGATTGTTGGTGTACGGACGCTAACAAGACGGTCAGGCTGAGGACGTTAAACTAAGTGTTGAATGGGAGGCAATCCATTAGTTTTTTATTTCTATATTTTGCTTTTAATTTCTAGTTTGCATATTATTTGATTTCCCATCTTGATTTTACATTGGAATAGTCAATTTACATTGAGGATAATGTAAAGTTTAAGCGTGGGGGAGTGATTAAACATATAGAGTTTTTAGTATTTACTTTTATAAATAGAACTTTTGAACTTTTTGTATATATTTGCATGGGAACCTCCAACTTTTAGATATTTAGAGTCACTTTGTATACTTCTAGCTAAGTTTACATACAAAGTTCTAACAGAAATAACTGAACTTAGAAATATTAGAGAACTATATTCGGGTTGTTTAGTTGTTGAGAGGCTAGAGCTGACAAAAAGGGACTTAAACCGTTGGTGGCAAATTAGGTGCAGAAAGAATACAATATTAGAGAAGTTGATCATTCAATACCCATGAGTGAGGCACCAAACCTTTAATTTTCCGTTTAGAGTGTTTCATCTGCGCAAACTCCGAGTAGAATGATGAGCTACCCAACCTCGCACCAATTTCAGCACTACTATTTGTTCTCTTGAGTGCTATTTCTATCAATCATGAGGGTATCATCAGAATTGCTAACTCTATCTTGTAGTCTTGTTTGCAGTTGGCACCATTACCTCGACAACAACAGGTCCATAGAAATATTATCATCATCAACAAGCGGAGCGACATCAAAATCTTGAAGAAAGTTGAATACAATCAAGGTTTACAAGCAACGGTACAAGAGAGAGAAAATCTCATATTCAAGTAAAGCAACAATACAATGAGCAGAATTATATATACATGTTGAAGACTTATGTACAAGAGTGAAAGAAATCAAAAGATGAGAGTTAGTGCATTTCATGATATCGAGATAATACAAGTTGTGAAGAATCAAGTGGTAAAGTCCTTATCCCACGGCCATAGTAGTTTCATTGTTCATTTATTTCATTGGCCATATCGAGATAATACAAGTTTGTATTTTTTTTTTAAATAGAAGATTTTTTTTAACAAAAATAAAAAAAGAAGGAAAAAAAAATAGTAATAATGATTATCATTGCTTTAATATATTTGTTTTTTTATTCATTCAATAAGGTTGTGGAGGAAGAAGAAATCTATAAAGAAGTTTCAAGCAACAAGAATTTGAGAAAAAGAGTTATAAATTTCAAGAATCTACGAAGTTCAAGAGTTCATCATCAACAGTTGAAGACCGAAGACTGAAGACGTTTCTATTGGATGATGTGAGAGTGGTGTTGATTGTAGATAAGCTGAAAAGGTAAATAAGTGTTCCCATCCTTACGTAGTGGTTGATTTCCTTTCTAATAGGTCACTAAAAAAAAGGTTCTTTTTCGTCCCATATTTCTATGGGATAAGATCTTCATATAATTCGGAAGGTCATTTTTCCTTCCCACCATTCAATGTGTGTAGGATTTCTATCTTCATTCCTACCTGCACACATGAGAACCATAAAGTGCGTCTTTTGAATGTCAATTTCATAAAATCCTACTGGTGAGGCAGAAGTCGTTCGATCGCTTTTGAGGTTGGATTCTTTCATATGGTGGTTTTCTTCTAACTCAAGAGTTAAGCATGAGAATAATGTTCTTTGAAACTTCTAACTTCTTATTATTAGTGTGCAGAAACTTTATGTCTTCGTAGCTCTTTGGATGCATGTGCTCGGAAATTTTTGAAAGTTGGAGTAGGTTTTGTGGGTATACCTCTTGTCAACCCTCACGAGACTATAACTCGTCCACTAGGGACACCTAGGGGTTTAAAAGATTGTTATACATGCTATGCGCAATCGTATCCTCACGAAATGGAGTTGTTATATTTTAGTTAGGATAGTTTAAATAATATTTTGCTCGAGGACTAGTAAAAGCTAAGTGTGAGGGAATTCGATAAGTGCATAATTCACATGTTTCTAGTGTCAAATCCATACTGGTTTTAGTTATAGTTCTTGTATATTACTTGTTATTACTCTTGTTTTATCTCATAAAAAATCTTGAGTAATTTGTTGCACTTACGACACGCATCAATAACCTCCACTAGAATAATCTTCATGAGATAAAGCAAAATATGGAAAATCTGCTTCATTCTCACTCCAAGGAGAGCTACCTCCATTGAGATCTATACCAACAAAAGCCTTTTGCACAGAATGCATAGGACCACTACTATTCTTTGATGCATCATACCTAAATATGCATTTACTAGCAAGATGTCCTGGTTTGTTACAAATTTGACAAGTGATAGACACATTTTTGTGTCTAAATTGTGCTTATTTCTCTGTATTACTAGTGCTCGATTCTGTACTTATTGTGTGCTTATATGTCTTTGTAGGTATTTTTGAAAGAATAAACATTTTTGAAAAAATCGGCTCGAAAAAATGTTTAAGGCACCCGGTCTTGGATGAAGGCACCCATCTTCTTACCTTTCAAATAGATTTTGGCGGGAGAACTTTTATGCTAAAAAGTGAAGTTGTGTTAAACGTTTTTAGAAGAGATTTTAGGCTTTAAAAACAACATATATTATTGCCTAAATAAGAAGGGACGTGAACAACTTGGAAACTCGAATTAGGACCAAACAGACTCTCCAACAACAATTGTCGCGAAAAAAGAAGAAGATATTCTCGGTTGTAAAAATACAGGGAGAAAACATAAATCGGGAAAATTGAGATTTCTTTCCTATTTTACCTGATTATCTTCCCATCTTATTCAAATTTTTTGAAACCAGTGCATCACATAATCATTAAGTTGTAAGAAAGAAATATCAGATCGAGAGAAAGAAATAACCGAGAATATTTTCTTTAAAAGAGAGATTTGGGAGGAGTTATAGAAGATTAGAGGGAGATATGGATGTCAAGTATAAATAGAGGAGGTCGGGTAAGCTTAGGGAGGGGGGGGGGGATTGATCTTAGGAGGCCAACAGAACGAAGAAAAATCACTTCAGGAAAAAATCCACTGCTGCTACTGAAGAACAGAAGTAAAGGCAACAGTTCCTTCAACCACTCTGCTACGGTTTCTTCAACCATTTTGTAATATTTATCTTCTCTTTGCAACATTTATCTTCAAGCTTCGTTGCAACAGTTAATCTATAACGTCCAGAAAACGTTGCAGATTCTCTGTTACATTATTTTTAGCTTCTTTTCATCTTTTCAACACTTTTTGAGCCATGTACCAATCTTATGAGAGTGTGTTGAGCATGATGAGCTAAATCTAATCTTTGGGGCGACGGAGGAAGCTATTTTTCTAATAAAAAGTGGTATTTTCTATTTATTTAATTTGTGCAATTCTATTTATGATTATTTGCTTGGACTAAAAATAGATTTAATAATTTTTTAAGCAATTGTGATGTCTATTGATGGAACATGCTTAGCCTAGGGTTTTGATGTCCCATGCTTTCGATATACAATTTTTATCTCTAAATTCTACTTTTTTAACAAATTGAATGTGTGAATTGCATAGTTACAATAATTGAATTAAAATCATTTTAAAAATTGGTAAATAGTGGAATCTTAGCCTCAGTACTCTCTATATCTTGAAATAAACTTCAATTGAGTCTTGTTATTTCTAGTTTAGTTTTAATTCTTAAGTCTAAAATCAAAATCTTCACAAGTTCTAAAACAACCCCATTCTTACCACCATCTACAATCCACATCAACAAGTAATAACCATAATCAATAATTTGCTTTTGTTGTGGATTAAATTCTACTTTCTTGAATCCAGGAGGAGTACGATAGGTATGAGTGGTTTTAGAACCCCAAGGTATGTTTTCTTTCATCTGTGGATGTGAAGAATTCTGATGGAAAGAATATGAAGATGATTGAGGTTTCTTGAAAGTAGAACTATAGGAAGAATGTTGTCTCTTAACAAAGAAAGCTGCATTTGTAACATCAGGTTGTAAAGGAGAATAAAAATCATAGTTTTGATCTTTCAAGAATTTTTCATGGTTGATTAACCTAGATCTAACTCAGAAAAGGGAAGAGGCGGTTCTCTATTTTGAACATTAACAACAAAGTGAATGTAATCTTTACCTAAACCACTGAGAGCATACATCATCAAATTAGTGTCTTGAACTGGTTCTCCAATTTCAGCAAGAGAATCAGCTATGGTGTTTAGTTGATGAAGAAACACAGAAATTGTGGAAGATCCTTTCTTAATAGAATGCAGCTGAGATCGTAACATAGATTTCCTAGCAAAAAAATTGTTCAGTAAACAATTTTTATTAAATGTAACCATTTTTCTCTAGCAGATTTTCGACCAAGCATTTCAGTTATCAAAGATTTGTCAATAGTTGCATTCATACAAGATCCAATAAACATATCCATCTGTAGCCATTCAAGATAACTTGGATTTGGAACTTCAACATTGTTGAAAAACACAGTAGGAGATTCAAGAGGTATTGAACCATCAACAAAACCAAAAAGATTTGTACAAATAAAAATGGATGAGATTTGATCCTTCCATACAAGATAATTAGAAGCATCAAGCTTAACCGACACAAAATTCGCTATGTTTTGAAAATGAATACTAAATTTTTGTTGAAAGCCAAAAAAAGGATAAAGCTGTGGTTATTGATGATACTAAAAATTAATAGGTGGTGTTTGTGTTTTCTGTTGATGATGTTGAAAAAGTAAAGACAGTTGTGGTGTTGATGTTTGTTGATTTAGATTTAGATTTTATGGTGGAAGTGGTGGTAGTTGTAATCGTTGTGGTGGTGTATATTTTTGATTATGTAATGGTGTTTGTTGATGTTGATTCTAGAATGGTGTTTGTTGTGGTGAAGATAACGGAGAAAAATAAGAGTATTGTTTAATTGTTGATTGTTTGTGTTGTTGTTGAGCAGCGAAAGAAGTAGAAGCTTTAGTTGAAGCTTGTTGTGTTTGAGTGGTTCTCACCATTGTTGCAGGTTTTGTGAAGAAAGTTTGAGTTTCTCTTAATGGACCTAATACCATGTAAGATTATAAAAAAAGATAAAGTTGTATTAATGAAAGTTAAGTTCTGTTGTAGGACAAATGAGTATTTGTAGTACTCTGACCAAGACAGCTAACAGAAATAGGAAAAAAAATGATAAACCGACTTCATCTATAGGCTGGTATTGGTACAGATGGAAAGGCTCTATTAGTTTAGGACATACAATGCTAATAGTTAAGACTTATGCATGAGGGGTGCTCATAACACAGTTTTGTGGGGGTACATAACAGATTTTTCAATCTAACGAATTCCCTGCTGCTGCCTATAAAAACATGATCGACTGATTCATTCATAACACTTTTCCACTCTTCTCTCTTTCTCATCTCTCTCTCTGAATAACCGTAGAAGTTCAATGAAAAAAACCCACCAATATCAATCAGCCAATCCAAAACCAATATTAGTATCTTTGAAATAAGAAATATTACTCATTTTCTTCTTTGCAAAGTTTTGGTGATCAAGAAACTACTCATTATCAGAAGGGAAATCGCAAGAAGAAAGTAATAATAATTAAGGTTTCTGGTCTAGTTATAATGGAAAAGAAAGATCAAACACAACGTAGCAGTTCAGATGATGATCATGATTCAGAGAAAGAGATTTCTAAAAGGCCGTCTCAACTAGGACAAGGAGGAGGAGGAGGAGGAGGAAGAAGAAGAAGAAGACTACCATTTGGATTGAATTCATCAGTTTGTTCCTGAAATGGTCTTACTATGTTTGTTCTGTAATACCCATTTGAGACTGAATAAATTGATGAATTTGCTTTTGATTAATGCGTTTCTGAGATGAATTTGTTTGTGATATAAAGTGTACTACACTATCTACAATGAATGCTTGTATATAGATAATCTGCCTTTTCACTAGCGGTAGCCCATATCCAAAAAATCTGAGTACCAAAACCTTAAAGCTTTAAACTAATTTCATCACTGCAAAAAGATGCTTCATCAAAAACCAGTTATTTATAGAAATAGAACTCAGTTGATTAACAATTAGAAGAGTAGAACTGAAGTTCACCACTAATGGTGAAAATATCAAGAAATCAAAGGAGATAGGAAGCTTTTCTAAACACTAGAGATAACTTCATAACTAATAATACATACAACAAGAGATATCATTCAAATTTTACTCATGCAAAATATCCGTGAACCAGGACCCTTGTTACGAATTAATAGGGATAATTTGGAATATGTCCTGGATTATATGCCTCAGTTGAGCAAATGTCCTGTAACGGTCGGAAATAAGGGATATGTCCCATCCATCCATTTAAACTGTTAAATGATCAAAAACGCACATGTGTGAGACCGCACGTGCCAAATACGGACAATAATACACCTGTCATTTAAAACCGAACTTGAATTTGTGTAGAGCTAATGGCTCAAGCAATTTCTCAAACAGTTTATATACGTCTTGCAACTGTTTAGGGCTGGATACTGGCAGAGTTCTGTTTATATTTCTGAGAAATCTCGGCCAAATTCAGGCCATTCTACTGCTCCTTACCTGCAATTTATTCATACATTTATTCAATAACCCATTCAAACAATCACATAAGAACAACAACAATCTCCAATTTCAGCTGCAATTTATGTTCCTTTCTCTAATTATTCCATGTTCTTCCATTCTCGGCTTCAAATCAAACCCAACCAGCAACAACCTTCAACCATTTCTGCAGCATCTTCTAATCAAACTAAAACTAATTTTTAATTAATAATTCCTCGAATAGATTTCTGTAAACATGTCTCAATTCTTTGGTAAGCAATTTCAGCTCCATCTCCGCCACCTTTCTCTACTTCAAACCATGGCAACAACTCATCTCAAACCCTTACTCAAATCTCTATTTATTACTTTAACAATTATACAGCCGCCACAAATTCATTTTCTATTTGATTCACCACCATCAATACTTCTCAGATTTATCAAACCCATTACACATAATCAAACCACGACTTCAGTCTTGCATTTTTATTCACAAATTGAGCCACTATCACATTTGAATCTAGACATGACCCCATCTTCTCGGATTCAACAAGATCTCATAGTCCATAACTCCAAAGCCCAGGCTAGCAGACATTTCCATTGCATCACAATCAATCAACAGACAACAAGTTGAATTCTTCTCTTAACCCCTGATTTACTGTAGACTTCTGTCAAACCATATTCTTCTCTTAACTTCAATCTTTATTTCTTGTTCTCTCAACAACTCTATTCACTTCTCAATTTCACAAATTCTTAACTCTAATTCGAAACCCTAATTTTTCTGTTGAAACCTAATCTTTCGATTCTTACCAAAACAACTTCAAACTCTGATTAAATCACAACCCTTTGTTTCTTCACTCATCAACACCTTAATCCATTTCTTAATTTCACACAACTCCCAATTCTGTTTGAAACCCTAACTTCGATTTCAAATAAGAAATCCTAGTTCTCCGATGGTGGCTTTGATGTGAGAAGGGGATTCCGTGAAAAGAGAAGGGGATTCGTTGATGGTTGTGTGGATTGAGTTAGAATTGGTGGTCGCTTCCGTGAAAAGAAAATGAGTTGAAGGTTTGCTCTGAAGGTGATTGAAACATACATAAAGGTTAAGAAGACTCAGTCATACAAAGGTGAGTGAAGCATACAGAAATGAAAAGAGTATAATTGTCTAAAAATGACATGTGTAAACACGTATGATTTAACAGTTGAAATTGATAGTTGTGATATACTCCCTCCGTTTCAGGAAAAGAGTTACTTTTCCTATTTGCACAATTGTTAAGGCAAAATGAGAGAGAATAACTTTTATAATTTATTTCCAGATTTACCCTAACAAAAAGTTTAATACTACATATATCTTTATAATGAGAATAATAACATTTCTTAAAATAACAAGGGTAATTTTGAAAGTTTGTTATATTAAAAATGAAAGTAACTCTTTTGTTGGAACAAAAATATAAAGAGAAAGTAACTCTTTTCCTGAAACGGAGGGAGTAATTCTTAATTGCAGCCACAGATCCTCGAATATATGGATAACTGCCGGAACATATTTCTAATTTAACAGTTATATCCTTCTGTGACGAACAACCTTTGTGGAATATCTTTTAAAACACCGCACAAAGCAGCTTTCGGATTGGGTTATACTCGAGTTTTCTCCATGCATAATTAAATTAGAGCGAAAAAGCGTCTCGATTTGGGGATTTTTTTTTCTTCTTCTGTGGAGTGAATCAATCTGAGGATGTAATGTTCAGTTGAATCCCCGATTCACACATGCATGGTTTATATAGGTTTTTTTTACACTGATTTATCCAATTTTACCCATGTTGACTTATATTGACCAATGTAGTAAAAATGCAAAAGTGAAAATCAAAATCAAGGTTATGTCCATTCCATACAACCATTTTGGTTTGAATTTAAAACTACTTATCCCAGGAGATATGACTCTTCATGAAAAGACTCTTTCAAAAGATGTGACTCTCCATTCTTTTCTAAGAGTCACCAATAATCATCTATATAAACCTCGCTCAGTATAATTGAAAGACGTATTCGCAACTGCGGATCCATCTTCCTCCAGAACAGGGTATAATGGCAAAAGATCAAAGAAAATGTAGTGCAAATGATGATCCGGAGAAGCAGATTTCAAGTAAAAGAATAAAACTTGGAGGAGAAAGTGTCGTAGAAGAAGAAGAAGATGAAGCAGAAGAAGAAGAAGATGCTACAAATGATCAAGAAAGAAGTACTCTAGACATTGTCAATGCTGTTTATGAATGTTTAAAGAAATCAAAAGAATCAGAGTTGGGGTTATGCATACAGCAGGGAGAAATGTTGAAGAAGTTGCTCGACGATGATGATACATATAGTGTGCATCAGAAGCCAAAGTTACAGGAAACGTATGATAAATGCATGTTATATGAGGAAGCTTTGAAGCAAGTCTTGAGTTTGTCTCAAGAAGAAAATAGGCTGATGAATGCTATGTTGAATGAAGATATCACAGATGATGAAGAGGCAGCTTTACGAGAATCCCGTAGACAGTTGATGTTAGATGAGGAAACGTGCAAGGAAAACTTAGAGATGGTTAAGAAATCATTTGAGAAGATGATGAAAAAGGTTGGGGTGATCGATTCGATTAATCAAGGAACTAAAAAGCACTGCTCCAAACCAGCAACCTATCAAGGAAAACCAAAATCCAACCAACGTTAATGGATTCTCCGAAGTGCCTGTTGATCATTTTTTTTCTTTTTCTTTGTGGAATCATTGGTCGCTGAATTGATCCTCCTAAGTTTAATCCGGTCGACGCTTAATAATGTATGTTAGTTTCTCTCATGCATGGATTTGCAATATGAGAAATAATGGTGGTCCAAGTATATATATATATGTTATACTTGTAAAACTCTCTTTATTTTGGTTATGTTTTTCAGATGAATGTGTTTCTACACCTTTTCTTTGTGATTTAATGTAATCTGACACTGAACATCAGAGTCAGGACTGAATTTTTATAGAAAATAAGGAGGCTTTTGTTGGACCTCTTGGGAACGGATAGGCATTCATATTGTGGCCTATGGCTTCATTTATGTAACGCATATCTTCAAGTTATGAACTTGCAAATCGCAAATTGTTGAGATTTGAGATACTACAGGGTTTTGGAATTTAAAGGTGAATCATCGGCCTATTGAGCTAGAACCCTAGGACAGCATTCCAATCACTCAAGAAAATGTTTGGAGTAAAGCCATCAAAAACGTCTGATCATACACGCCAATTGGAAATGAAAATCTTAATATTATCAATGACAACTTCCAAATTATTTTACTCGTCGTTTGAAAAAACAACAAAATTATTCCTCAAGGCCTCAATTACGGATTTTTATTAATTTGATTGGTAGTGGTTTTGTAAAAAAAAATTATTTATAAATAATTTAATGCTGACGATTTTTGAACTCCGACTACCGATATCCAGTGGTAAATCTAAAATCCATAATAAAAGTTCAATGGAGTAAGAATGTAGTAAAGAAAAATCTTATATACCGTAGTAGAACAAAATTAAAATATTGAACTATGCATCCAGCATTCAAATGGAAAAAATAAGTTCAAATCCTAAAATTTCGTTCAAATTGGAAACACATACACTGCCAGATAAAACTTATAAAGAAAAAAAATCGATTCCAACTAACTGCAAGGTCTATTCGAATGGAAAAAACTTGAAAAGAAAAGAATAATAGCATAAAAGGCCTAATAGAACTCATTTTGCAACCTCTATATCTGCCCGCCGCGAGTCCTTATATTCTGAAACAGGTTCATTATAGTATCACCTTTGATCAAATCAAATATATATCTCTGAATGTAGCAAATCAAAATATCATCCATCCATTCGTCACCCATTCGGTTACGCAAAGCGATTCTTCACAATTTTCATAGCAGAAAACACCCTTTCCACTGTGGCAGTAGCAACAGGTAAAAATAGTGCTAATATGAGAAGTAAGTGAACCATTCCATTAATGGGTTCTGGAATTCATCCTCCTACCTAGTTTGTTTTCCATCATCCTTAACTCTGCGTGGGTTTTAGATTAGTGTTTGTTTTCCATCATCCTTAACTCTGCGTGGGTTTTAGATTAGTGTTTGTTTTCCATCATCCTTAACTCTGCGTGGTTTTAGATTAGTGTTTGTTTTCCATCATCCTTAATTCTGTGTGGATTTTAGATTAGTGTCAATTGTCTTTGTTCTGAAGGTCTACCATTCATGAATTTGTTCCTGAAATGGTTTTACTCCATTTGAATAGATTGATGAATTTGTTTTTTGATTAATGCGTTTTCTTAAGATGAATTTGTTTCTGATTGAATGTATATAACTACAATCTAAAATGAATGCATAGCAATAGATAGATAATTGGCGATGATGCAGTAGGAGGAGGTCATATAGCTAGCTGGACATTTTTCACTACTAGTAGTAGCCTATATCCAAAACATCTGATCACTGTCAGAACCTTAAAGCTTTGGACTCATTTCATCATTGCTTCATCGAAAGTATTCTCATAGTCAATATGTATTCTTCCAGTCAGCTTGTCCAATTCTTTAGGGTAGTCAATTGTTATCTATAAAACTATGGCTCCAATTCTATGTACAAGTGTACAGTCGGATACTTGGATATTATGAGGCATCCAGATCTGATTCATATGACCACCAGTTCTTTGGGTTTCACTCGTTTGAATGTGTTTTTGCTTGTACTTCGTGATAAAGTCAAAATTTTCAGTTGAGTATTCTACTAGAAATTATGTTGAATTTGAAATGGTCTGACTTGTCTTTCTAGGGTTGGTTTATTTTGAGATTGCTAAAGTTGAAATATACACAGTAGTTAGATTCTTATGATTCAGATATGGATGTCTGGAGAAAAACAAACACCATTCATTAAATAGTCATCTGAAATCCAAGGTCAGATCCCATGGCTCAGACATTCATCCTGAACAACAACAATGACAGAATAAGTAGAGCATGCCTTAGAAGAAAGAATTGGTTACGAAGTAGTTCTTCAATAGTGTCAGTGTATTAATAGTGTGTCATAATATATCAAGGCTCAGGGCGCTAGAAAGCTATGTTCTTATGTCACAAAAAGGCTCTGACAGGACTAGGAGGTCATTGATGTCTACTATTGTTATAAACCAATTAAATCTTTCTAGACTCCTCCATACACTGTCATTTCTTCTTGGTTCTCACTCTTTCATTTGTTAGTTATTGTTCATTTGATGTACAGAATACTGCTCATTCATAGAATCCTAGTGCTTGAGTGATCGAAACAAAGCTTAGAGTAGCTGTAAACAAATTTGAAGAATTCTTTTTGGCTAAAAACAATAGTTAAGTAGTATAATCAAATTAGGAACAGTATGAGAGTTTGTCATAAATCAACTTGTACAATGAGTATTGTTGTTGTTGTTTCCTGCAAGAGTATCAATTGCAGCTCTCATGTAAGGAATATTAGTTTCATCAAAATGACCTCTAGTCCTATCCCTGTTGGGCCATTATTCCATTTAAAGGTTCTAATCTCTTCAAGTTTGCGAAGATATTCAGATGGTGACGCCTTCGAATCATAACTCCTCTCTATTGTATTCTAGTCATTCAAGAACATGGTCGTTCTTCTGTCAAGATGGTGTGCTTGCTGGAAAAAAACTTGCGAAGCATTTGCTCCAAGCAAACTTTCAAAAAATGAAAAATGTAAGCTTTCATTAATAACATCCCAACCTACAAATTTCCCTGAGTATCTTGAGACAACAGATTGAACCCTCTGATCTGCTGCGGCTTTGAGCTCTGCAGGTGAAAGTGATTTTACCCACCAGGTTGGTACTTGGCGTCATCCCATAAGATTGTGTGACCTCGCACAGCTATTCCATTTTGTCTTGCAAACTCTAACATGGCATCTGGGACAGAGTAGTCCTCTTTTCCACGCGTGTTTTCAGTGGCATACCACTTGAGCTCATTCTCAAAAACTGTCACAGTGAACCTAGATGTGAACCAGCTCTGGTAGGCTCTGTTTGTTAGGATATCCTTTTATATAGCTGTGCCTAACGGGAAGCTTGATTTGTTATGCCCATGCCTGAAGTGGATCTCTGCGCCGTCAAGAATTTCACCCTTTGAATTGGTTACATGAACTTTTACATCCCTCTTACGTGGCTGTATGGTTATATTAGAATCTCAATCGCAGGTAGAGATGAACAAAAAAGTAGTACAATTCACAGTTTTGGGAATTTTGTTTTCATATTTTTTTTCATACCTTGGCAATACTTTCAACTTGATGAGATCTCCATTCTTCTTCCGTGAATGGTTGTAAGGAGACACTATCTACCCATATGTCCACTTTTGTGTTGTTGCTCTGAAAGTAACATTAGATGTATGGGAAACTTGATTTGTTTTTTCTGTAATCATCTGATTCTTTATATATAACTTGGATGTTTGCAGTTCAATAATAATGGTGTGAATTATGCTGGGGGGTGGTAAACAAGCAGTACCTGAAAGTAGAGCTCAGCATAACCAGATGAATCAACAGTAAGGCCACCTTTCAGCATGGACCAGCAACCAGATTGAGCATTAGTGGCACCCGCATGTGTAAATCCGTCAGTTGTTTTAAAAACTGCCGCTACTGTTTCTTCTCCTTCACTCACTTGTATCCAAGCTGAAAGAACACGAGAAAAATTAGATTTCAGGTAAAAATTTGCAACTTCTCCCTGTCTCATGGTTGCACATTTTGCAGAAGCTTTTTTGAATTTTACCAGAAAATGTGTAAAGCTTCCTCTTTTGCAGATAAAGTTTCTGTGAAAAAGTATCATGGGGTTGATTTCTACTGTGAGCTACGATGAAGCCGTTTCCAACCTTTGACATTTTATGCATTATGCCACTACTACCAAATGAAAACCATCCCGCCAAACCATGGCTGAACTCTGGATTAACAATAATCCCTCCGTTGTATTCCGGTCTCAAAGGTTCTTCTAAGCACTAAAGAAATAATAAAGAAGGAATGTTTAGTTAAATTAAGCAGAAGAAATAACATAAGCTTACAAGTAGAGTGCAATATATTACTTCATTGGTTGCCGAGTAGTCATAAGATAAAGCATCTATTGTATAACCTGCAACCACCAAACCATTTTATTGAATGCATGATTTATGGTTCATCCACAAATTTTGATCTACATGATGATGATGAGGAGAAGCCAAAAAATGAAAATAAAAATCAAGGAAGAATCATCACAGTCATGGCAAGTAGGTGTAAGTGAAGTGTAAGAACAAACAACTCAAAAAAGATATCGACCCAAATGCTTACAAGTAGAGTGCAATATATTACCTCAAAATATAAGTACCCCTTTATCAATTATGCCATATTTAGCCGATTCCTACTTCTAGGAAAACTATTTGACAATAAGATTGCATGTTTGCTTGGAAGGGATGTTATATTTTTATCTTTTATTTCTTTTTTGAAACTTTTAGAAGCCTGTGTTATCATGCAAAACAAAAACAAGTTTTTGAATGACGTTAAAATTTTACCTGCAAATAGTAAATAACCACATAACAGCAAAACCCATGTTGTTACTTCAAAAACCTCCTTCGACATTCTCTTTTGAAAGCCCTGGAATTAAATCCAAATTATTAGAAAAACAAGAAGAAGAGCCTCGAAGATTCATGCACCACGTAAATATTTTACTTACAGGGAAAGGGTTATAGACAGTTCTGTTATGCAGAATGGGTGGTTATAACTGTTGAAAGCTGAATAAATTAATTTTACTAGATTGAACTCTGGGCTACGTATGGAAAGTTTGATGCAGTATTTACTTCCACTTGTGTAACCGCAACTCTCTCATTCAAAGTCAAGTAGGCAGGAATCAAGACAATAACCTTTGACACAACACTTGTATCAAGTTGTTCATGGTCATTATGAGTTATGCAATCATACTGACGCTCTCTTCCCTCAACATAAGGAGGCAATCGATGTTGACGCTTTCTCGATATCGGCTTCCAAAACTCGTCAGTATCTTCGTTGTTTGAAATAGAGGAGGCAAACATCTGTTTCAAGACTATATCAAAGTGTTAAATGAGCTAAATAGGTTAAGGAATTGTTTTCAAATATGATGAATGAAATTACAGACGTAGTACTGAAAGATGACGCATTCAAACACGGAGTGAAATCCAATTTCGAGACGAGTTTTTGGAGGAGGAAAAGTTTAAAATATCAATTCTCCATCCTTAATTGTCTTGAAATGGCGTTAGTATGTGTTATGTCATACTCTCTGTTTCGGATTCATATATGAATTTGTTATCAAATATTACTAATTGAATTACATTCATCAATTTGTTTTTGTGAATGAAAAAGAGGGAATGGCTTTCAATAGAGATTTGACAGGATATGTGTGAATTCTAATGCTCTGGCTTTTGTCCCACATCGGTTTATCCTTAAGACATTGTGAATACTGTGAGCTATAAAATCTAAATTGTGAGACTGAATGAATCATACCTTTCTCGGCCTTTTGGCTAAGATCAAGTGTAGTATCTGTTCTTATCAGTTTAATATCTGATATGTGAGCCATCGGCTCACACGATATTAAATTTATTTTTTTCATGGGGGAGTTCTCATCACAGTAGCTTGCTACTGGGGTTCTCATGCGTCGCCTTTGCGTTGCACTACTACAAAGGCCTGGCGCACCCCTACCAATACTAACTAAAACGTTTAGTTCTTGCCTATTAGTCTCGTCCTTGTGCCTTGTGTGTTAATTCGAGTCTGAAACTTATCTGTATGAAATCTAAGCATTTTGGATTCCTTTATCCAACGCCCACTTGATGACTTCTGACTTCTAGCAGAGCATATGCTCAGCTTGCTCTGGATCTAATGCTGTTGCTGGGCAGGATATAACTCCATAGCCAGTACCTGTATTATTACTCACAATTAGTCCAAATCCTGCAAGATTCCTGCTTGAACAAATGAAGCATCGAAATTTAATTTCACAAGTAGGAGAAGTCCAAGAAGCCACTAAACTATTGGCAGAACCATGTGTGCGGACAGTAGTCAGTTCCAATCTTCATAGGAGGACTGAATCCTTGTTATGAGACTTTACACATTTCCCTGCTCATTCTGCACCTATTCTTTGTGATGTAATGTATACGCACTGCTATCTGACACTGAACATCAGAGTCAGGACTGAATTTTTATAGAAAAAAAAAGAGGCTTTTGGTACCCTGTTGGATCTCTTGGGAACGGATATCCTTAAAAGGCATTCATATTGTGGCCTATGGCTTCATCAATCAGTTTGCAAGATAAATATAGACGGCTTCTTTGGTACAACTGTAAAGTACACAATGAAGATGTTATGCAGGACGGCAGGAACACATAAGAAAAAAAACATAACCTCACCATGATAAAACAAAAACAGAAGCTAATGGGCTGTAAGGAACCTCAAAATTTATTATGCTGCGTAATTATCCCAAATGTTTCTGCAGTTTCTCAAATCATTATACCACTCACTCCGGTGTAAGAATTTACTTGCAATCGGCGACTACAGGAAACCAGAAGAAAATGATTCTATTAATCGCCTGCCCAAAATGTAAAATGAGCAAACTATTCATAATGCAAGAGTATTAGGAAAGATACATGCCCCAGGAGCGAATGAGAAGTTTCCAAAAAAGGATCACCAAGTGTAAACACAAACGGATTCAAAATTGAGAGGAATTGATACTAATCAAATATGGTCATATTGTGTAGCATGAAAACATTTTGGATCCTCTCACAAACCACCAAAAAGTGCATACTGGAAGTAAAAGACTGAAAAAGGGAAAAGTATTTACCTAGAAGAATAGCACCATGTAAGTCCACGGCCATAAGACACTGAGATAATTGATTTTTCCTGAAATATTGGAAAAGAAGAAATGACTTACTAAGTTGATCTATGTATATAATGCACATTTGGAGCAGAGAAGGAAGATGAGAGAAGATATTTGTAACTTACCCTACATTCTTAAGGAGCTGAGTAATATAACCTTTCCACATTTCGTGCATTGGCTTGAAATATTCATAACTACAACATAACCAAGTAAGATCAGCATACAAACTGGGAATGAAATCTGGAAGTCAATATACTCAGTACTTCATAAGAACCTGAATTGTGAAACTCTTTAGGCAAATCAAACGAACCGCACTTCTTATGATGTTTCATCGACATGTGCTTTCTTGAGCGCTTTGAGTGACTTTGATAATCTTTAATACGAGCACCACCTGTTGCACCATGGCCTTGTACCAAATTATCTAAGAAGCATCCCGTTGTCAATTTTCATGCTTCTAGACCCTGCATGTATTTCTGTGCTGAGTCACCACTTTGGAGAAGTTTGTAAAGAATCTTGTCAACTGTGCTCCCTCGATATCGAGCTAAGAGGCATTAAATTAATGCTTCTCCAATGCACATTAACTACTATAAGCAACTAAAAGTATAATCTAAGTAATAGTATCAAACAAATACCTCAACATCAGTTTTCAGCAAATTGTCATGCACAGATTGACAGATTTGTGACCATCTCCTTCAGAATCTGTATAGACATGAGGTAATTAGTGTAATGTAAATTGCTAAATGACACCTCATTCTGAAGGAGTAGCTCATGATAATATGTAACATATGATCTTTAAACAATAAAAAACAACATTTACTCATAATTAGACAGTTAATAGCAGCAACAACCAAAGTAAAATTCTTGGCACAACTCACAAGCTTCTACGAACTCTATTAGAAAAATAAAAGGCTCCAGGAGTTGGAATGCAAAATGTTCTGAAACTTATCAATTACAAAAAGTAAAAAAAGGTGTCAGTAAACTAAATTCAGAAAAGCCATATCACAGGAGAACTGTTTCCGGAATCAACTATGTACTTCCATAGAATGTCTTCAGGGTCATGTATGGGATCAAATTTCCTGAATAAAATGTTTAGGGAGATAATTTCCTAGAAGTTCAATTCTCTCAAACACTATTTAGTATATTGGCAGCCCGATTTATTTTACTAGGGCACCCACTCATCATACACAACTATACAACCTATTTTGCGTCGTGTCCCAGTTAAAACAAAACTTGGATCCCAAGAGAGGATTTGTTTAAACCCTACATAGACTCCTGAACTTTGTTTTGAACCTAAACCTGAAATCTTAAAAACAAAAACAAAAAAAATCTTGATTCGGGGCATTGAGTAATAGAGTTGGATGGATAGTGATCGTGAAAAGAAAAAAAGAGGTGATATAAGTGATCAAGAACGACCTCATAAGAATGAGAAACTAGTTACGACACAAAAAATAAAGAAGATCATCATCAGCACAGTGATATTAGTGACCAAGACCATAACGTCGATATAATAGAGATGAGCAGAATTCTCCTCGTCCGTAAAAAGGAAAGAAACAAGTATAATTCCATAACAAGGAGAAAACAAAGACAAAAAAAATTAAAGATAAGGGTTCCATTGTCTCTACTAATGTGAGTTGATTTTACTAATTATTTTTTGCTCCAGAATTATAAATTTATGATTAATCATCTCAGCGGCTCTATAATTGTTTGGGGTGTTCTTTCATAAAGAAAGCTTTTTCTCTGCGCACCCCTTTCTTCTATTATGACACGCACACTTTAATAGCTCACAAAGTCCATTTTGGTTTTGGGCGCCCAATCTAAACTACGCACCCCTTTTGGGAGTTATTAATCAAACAGAGTGAGAGAGAAAATCGGGGTACAATTTTTCAAGGTTTAACGGGTCAGTCGTGGCACCGATAAAAATCTGATTCTGATTTCTGACTGTCGCTTGATTCTCACCGCCATGGAGAAACTTTCTTTGTGATGATACATAGAAACTTCTTCTGTATATATAACATACTCAATTTCTCTTCAGCTTCTCTAAAACCAAATAATTTCTTCCTTCTTAATCCTTCTAACAAATTTCAATCATCATCTTATATTGTTCTTCGTCATACATTTAGGTTAACTGATTCAGTATCTGAGTCAAAAATGCCTAATCGTAAGGTAAACCTAAATCACTAGTTTCACCAGGAGTTGATTCTAATTGTGTTAGTTGATTCTAATCAATTACGGTTGGGTTTATTTTACCTCATGAAAACTAGAAAGAGGAGTTGACTCTCTAAAAATAACCAATATCGTCTAATTGGCTTCGGTAAGATTCAGTGCAGGTTTCATATTTCAGTGACTCCATTAGTCGACTCAAACTTGCTTCAGCACATTTAGTCAATTTATTTCGGCGGTTTAAAATTCTGTATCATCAGACTGTATGCATATTTCTTTTCATAATTATCTTTAGTTTGTCATTTTACTCCTAATAATTCACGATTGAGTATAAACTGTCACATTAGTAGACTGTAAAGTGGAGTCAAGTGAGTTCTAAAGATTATCTCATATGTCTTCACAAGTTATTGTTTGGGACCCATGCCTGCTATAAATATAGTTGGTTGTTGTTATTGCTTAGTTCTCTAATGGAGATTCTGATTATGAACATTGTTTTATATTAGGGAAAAACTAGAAATAAAGGACATCAAGTATGGAAAGAGAGTTCAAAATCTGGAGAATCTTCTTCAGTTGCAGATTCAGCGGGTTCAGCGAATTCAGCTGCGGATCAAGGTATAAACAAGAAGTTAAGTGGATTAAGTGTTGGTGAACTGAAAAAACAAGTGCAAAATTTAGCTTCAACGGTACAGTTTGGTAGTGTCCCTTCTAAACACCCGAGTATCGTCCAAGGCGAGAAAACCGTATGGAAGCCTAAACAGTATGGAACTATAAGTGGATCGACAAATGCTATAGTTGGAGCTGGGAGTCCTGATATAACTGTGACCTCACTTAACAACCAGAAGGATGGAGCTGCTTCAGCTGAAAAAAATAATGCTGGTTCGAGTAAAGTAGTTGGAGGTTCACTAGCAGAAGACTTTATTACGGATAAATACTCTTATTCTAATGCTAAAGTCAGGGCAACTTTTTATCCTAAATTTGAAAATGAGAAATCAGATCAAGAGGTAAATTATTTGTCTTTGGTTTATAATTTTTAGTTGACACACATGTATTGGAATGTACTGTACTGCCTACTCCCAGTGAAATTGTACTTTGTTGAGAAATGAGTAAATATTACATTAAGTATGGCATGGGTTTCTAGGTGTGGTATTTTTTTGCGGGACACTATTCATTGCTTACATTTTCTTTATCCGCAGGTTAGAACAAGAATGATAGAAATGGTCTCTAAAGGCTTGGCATCTTTGGAGGTATATTTTTATGATTCTGTCCGATGTGTAGATTGCTTTGTCGAACTAGTTACTTTCATGAAATAACATCGTTTAACAACTTCCTACAGGTCTCACTTAAACACTCCGGATCTCTTTTCATGTATGCTGGGCATGAGGGTGGAGCATATGCAAAGAACAGTTTTGGCAACATGTACGATTAGAATTCTAGATATAATATGTTCTACCTCATTACTGCGTTAAATTTAAGTGTGAATTTTGGTCATCATTCCTTATGTGTATTTCTGTTATCATCTCTTTTTCTCCACTAAATTTTATGCAAGAAAGATGTACCAATATGAAGGTATAACTTAAATATTATGTTCTTAATGCAGATATACTGCTGTTGGTGTTTTTGTTCTTGGGAGGATTTTTCGTGAGGCGTGGGCTACTGAAGCCTTTAAAAAGCAAGCAGAGTTTAACAACTTTCTTGAGGTAAGATGCACGGAATTATTAAAAAAAAAGGGCATGAATAATGACCTTTAAAGATTTCAGACTTTGTTTAACTTTGTCAAAATGACCATTTTGAGGTGTGACTCGCTGGCTGATGTTTTCAGAGAAATCATATGTGTATATCAATGGAACTGGTTACTGCTGTTCTAGGAGACCATGGCCAGCGTCCTCTAGAAGATTATGGTATTAATCAGTTTTATCTATCTTTTCCAAATTAAAATCTAAACTATGTGCAGTCTTCCTGCTTTTGGGCGACTGATGCATACACCTCAGTTTAAACTTTAGTTTTGTAATCTCCATGTAATAGTCTTACTGGGTGATGGTTACATGATATTGTATTTCTTGTTACCATCTCTTGATGATCATGGAAAACCTTTGCTTCTATGCAGTTGTAGTGACAGCAGTCACAGAGTTCAGCAATGGAAAGCCGAAGTTCTACTCCACTCCAGAAATAATTGCATTTTGTAGGAAATGGCGCTTGCCAACAAATCATGTTTGGTTGTTCTCAACGAGGTGAAGGTCCTTTATTTACGTAGGCTCGCTAGAAAAAGAAAATAACTAAACAATGTTGGATAGTAAGGTCAATGAGTATGTTGCTATTAAGTGACTCATGTTCTATTTTCTAGTAGTAGTGTTATATGCAGTTATAGCATGTTAGATTTTGTGTATGTTCTTGTTATTGAAGTCGCTCTCTTCATTTTCTAGTAATAGTTTTTTATGCAGATATAACATGATAGATTTCGTGTGTTGTTGTTGTTGTTGATATTGAAGGAAGTCGGTCTCTTCATTTTTTGCTGCCTATGATGCCTTGTGTGAAGAAGGAACCGCTACGCCTGTATGCAAGGTCCTTGATGAAGTAGCCGATATATCTGTACCAGGTTAAGTTTCTGTGGCATTGTTTTGCTTCTATAACATCATCTACTATTAGCTCTCAGCTTTTCTGGAGCAATGGGAGTTAGTTTACATTGAATGTGTTGATCTCTATTATTTGTATCTTTAAGTCCCAATCATAACACTGTTTGTGTAATTATTACCTTTATTCCTTGACCTATTACTTTTATAAGATGTTATCATTTTGAAATGGGAATTTGTCTTTTCCAGTTGTTTCCTAATAGCAATAAGCTTTAATTCTATATGCAGCGTCAAAAGACCATGTACAAGTACAAGGTGAAATCTTAGAAGGTCTGGTTGCCCGAATGGTGAGCCATGAGAGCTCGAAACACATGGAGAAAGTTCTGAAGGAATTCCCCCCGCCCTCTGAAGGAGGTGTATATATAGCTTATATTTTAGAGTATCTCCATAGCAATACTAATTTATTAACAAGTCATACTGATTTCACTTGTCTCTTTGATTTTTCAATACATTTCATGAAATCCGTCTTTGTTAAATGGATATTCCTAACCTGTTTTTAGCTTGGCCTCTTCAATCCGTAGTTGGGAATTAAATTGAGGTTTTAAACAAGAGGTAGAAGTTTGTGGTAAACCTCAAGGTCTGATTTACATGTTATATCTGGGAAAATCTTTAGCAAACTGAAAGTACAAAACAGCTCTCATTATGTTCCTGTTCCAGAGTCTGTTCATTTGTTTCCCTACAGTTCCGCCTAATTATACCTTGATTTGCAGTCACCCATGATTTAGGACCTAGCCTACGGGAGATATGTGCCGCCAATAGATCAGACGAAAAACAGGTACAATTGGAGTACCTTCTGGAGTATCATCCTATTAATGTTCAGTTAATCAACTGGATTTGCTTGTTTTTCCTGCAGCAAATAAAAGCGCTCCTTGAGAGTGTTGGAAGCTCTTTCTGCCCCGACTTGGTGGACTGGTTTGGAGATGGAAGTGGTGATGCTCACTTGAGAACAGCTGACCGCGCTGTTGTTTCGAAATTCCTACAAGCACTACCAGCTGATTATGCCACAACTAAGTTGCAGGTGAGGCTAACGCCGAATATCATTTGCAAGTCGATAAATTTAAGGAGAACCTCTGTAATGTATTGGCTTCCCCAAAGAGGTATAGATCTGCAAGTTGTCCCCTTAGTATAATCTGACCTCCGAGGTCATATGCGTGTTCCAAGTTTCGACAGCACTATTTTTCTAGTGACCAGGACATTACCAATTTATATCTCACAGTTGTTTTTTCTATTTGCCAAGCAAATACCAAAAATTGTGCCATTTTATGGTAGCTAGCTTCTTGGTGTATCCTGTAGTAATTTTTTTTTTTTTTTTTTTTTTTGCTAATTGCTACAGGAAGTTGTTCGTTTGATAAGTGAAAAACGGTTCCCAGCTGCTCTTAAATGTTACCATAACTTCCATAAGATAACCTCTCTTGCAGCAAATGATGCACATTTTAAGATGGTTATCCATGTATATAGAGATTCAGCTTTCAGGCAGTACCAGAAGGAGATGAGGTGTTCCCTAAACTCACATTTATATAGCTGATCTATGGACTGTTCTTTCCGTAGTTGTGTATATATCCTATATCTATATGTTTGTTCTTCTGAATGATAAAGGTGTATTTCATTTCAGGCATAATCCAGGCCTCTGGCCATTGTATAGAGGTAAATATCGTCCTTCCCGGATTTTCTATCTTATTTCTAGATACCGTTTTAAGGACGGCTTTTCTAGATTGAAGGATTTTTGTTGATAATCATAATTAGATTTCTGTTGGCCATCATATGGGAGATGTATGATTTGAACTTTTAATGTTTTTATTAGTTTAGATTTGTAAATACGTGGTTGTTGCTTGTTGTTTCACAACTGAGGTGAAGATTATATTTCTGTGTTAGGGTATGTCAGTCGATACATTTCTAGTTCCACCAGTTATGATTTGTCTATCACTGATGTTTCCTTTCTCCGTCTAGGATTTTTTATTGACATAAACTTGTTCAAAGTGAGCAAGGACAAAGCTGCAGAAGTTGCAGAAGATAACAGTGTGCAATTAAAGAATGCAAATGGTAGCTCTGAGACAAGTTCATCAGGAACACATGGTTTAGCTGATGAAGATGCTAATCTGATGATCAAATTGAAATTCCTCACGTATAAGGTATGCGATTTCTGGTAGTGATCCATTGCAATGCATTTTTAAAGAAGTTCATCTTTGAAGAGAAAATATCCCTTGGATTTTTGTTACAGGTCTTTTGATTTCTTCATTTTGTATGTTGAAATTATCATATTTCTAATTGGAACATATGCTTGAAGCATAAGTGTGTAACAATGTTCGACCAAATAAGGTATATGAAGGGTTACTCAGTTCTAATGTTGCACACATGAAGTTACACTTGCTTGTGTTTTTATGACTGAGTGTTTTCATGGCATCTTTAAGCTCTAAAGTTGACTTGGTTCATAAGCATTAGAAACTCACATCCTTGTTTGAAGTGAACGGACATGTAAATTTAATGCAATTAGATATTCGCTGTGACTGCTTGCATATGCTTTTCTAGAATCTCCATGTATTGGTATATATTTCGAAATGCCACTAAGAGTTTCGAATGTTGGTGTTGATTGGGGTTTTGGACAGATACGGACTTTTTTGATTCGAAATGGGTTGTCAATTCTTTTCAAAGATGGCCCTGCAGCTTACAGGACTTATTATCTGAGGTTAGTTTCCAAAAGCCCATTTGTATCTGGATCAGTTGCTGACATTGTAAAGTAACTGCCGACTTAATATCTCTTTGAATAAAGTGCAGGAGTCCATTGTGATTTTAGGGACATAAACTCCACTTAGCACCATCACATGTTGATTCCTTGAGATTAAATTTGATAGTCTTCAGTTTAGCTGAACCGTGATTATACTTCCAAGTTGCCGATAATATCAGAATATCAACTCTTGTTAAATCTATTGTGAAGTCTTGTCCATCTATTTGTCTTGTCCATCAGGCAAATGAAAATATGGGGTACATCTTCTCGGAAGCAAAAGGAACTCAGCAAGATGCTAGATGAGTGGTACATAGTGTTTCGTTTGCATGTCGCTTCTATTTTTAACCTGCCTTTTCTTTTGTCCTTTTCTGTTTCTTGTTACATTTGGCTGATAGCATGTGAACTGAATTCTCAAAAAATATACAGGGCTTCATATATACGAAGGAAGTGTGGAAACAAGCAGTTATCATCTTCCATATATCTCACTGAAGCCGAGCCTTTCCTTGAGCAATATGCAAGACGCAGTCCACAGAATCAGGTTCTTATAGGATCTGCTGGGAATTTAGTAAGGTCTGAAGATTTCCTGGCAATTGTTGAATCAAGAAGGGATGAAGAGGGTGACCTTAAAACAGAGCAGAATGCAGCAACTTCTGGTCCTACTTGTACTGTAATGGATTCAGTTCCAAAAGACGAGGGTCTAATTGTATTTTTTCCTGGTAAACAATCCCCTCGAATTCATGATTGGTGGGATAGATACTACTGATTTTGTATTCATTGGCCTGTATGTAGATATTGGACTTTAAATTAGGATATGTTCTGAAATCAATGTTTATTCTCATTTCAGGAATACCAGGCTGTGCCAAGTCTGCACTGTGCAAGGAAATATTAAATGCTTCTGGTGGACTCGGTGATGACCGTCCAATACATAGTCTCATGGGTGATCTTATCAAAGGTGTGTGACATTGATTTCTCTAACACAATGAAATAATATTTCAGAAATGGTGAAGGAATGCTGAAGGATGCACACTGAAGCATCTTGATCAGATTAAGTTGAAGTGTGCTATGACGGAGTCAAGTGTGTGATGCATTAGTTCCCATTCTTTAGCAAGCATAAGGTGATAACCTATTATCATATAAATGCAGGAAAATATTGGCAGACGGTTGCTAATGAACGCAGGAAGAAACCGTACACTATAACTCTCGCTGATAAAAATGCACC
Source organism: Papaver californicum (assembly GCA_023531435.1). Taxonomy (NCBI): domain Eukaryota; kingdom Viridiplantae; phylum Streptophyta; class Magnoliopsida; order Ranunculales; family Papaveraceae; genus Papaver; species Papaver californicum. Next base: position 48,293 of record JAJJMC010021431.1, on the reverse strand, counting down.
TAATGAAGAAGTTTGGAGACAGGTAAAGCTTTGGTTTCCTGTTATGCTTTGCTGATGGGCATTAAAAGGCTCTAGCTAGACATATCTTCTATTTTCATTTGGATAACTTTTAATTGACATGCTATATCGTTGCAGATTGAGGATATGTGCAGAAGCACAAGAGCTTCTGCAGTTCCAGTGGTTCCTGATTCTGAAGGTTCTTAACTCTCTCCTTTACAATTCTACTTCCATCTTAACTAATTGACAGATCAGAGTAGTCCCCTTTTCCCAGATGAGTTAAATGATGTATGAAATGTATATTTTTGATTTGCAGGAACTGGTTCAAATCCGTTCACTCTTGATGCATTAGCCGTTTTCATCTTCCGTGTGCTTCAACGAGAAAATCACCCTGTATTTGTCTTTCTCCTTTATACAATGCTGTAAATGTGATTAGTCTATTTCTAATGCATAATTTTATCTGCTCTATATTTTGAAGGGAAATCTGGACAAAACGTCTCCATGTGTTGGTTACGTCCTGCTGATGTTTTACCATCTTTATGACGGAAAGGTAACCTATGATCTGTTGTTAAAACATTGGTTGTTGTGACGAACTCTTAACAACATGGTTAACTTTGTCATTCTTCCCCCCCCCCCCCCCCCCATTTCCAGAACCGCAGTGAGTTTGAGAGTGAGCTGATTGAGCGTTTCGGCACTCTTGTCAAAATACCTTTACTCAAGTCTGACAGGTATGTCATGTTCAATCACATTTAGGTTGTTGACTTGCATATCTTGTTATTTCTGTCCTATCAGTGGCTTTTGGTTTTTACATGTGCAGGAGTCCTCTACCTGATCCTGTGAAGTCTACATTAGAGGAGGGAATATGTCTTTTCGAGCTTCACAGAAACAAACATGGAAGGTAGTATATATACATACATAACGACTCTATGTCCATAGTGGACCAACTTCTTGTATTTGGAATTTCCTCTCAAGGCCAGGACTCGCATAGGCTTATGTTATATATGTGCGTGTGTGTGTGTGTGTGTGTACAGTGCAGTCTAGGTATTGTAAACAAACATATGATCTATTTTCATATCCCTAACATCTGGATACCAGAAACTAACCTGGTTATTTGACATCTTCTTTGAATATTTTTCAAAACTTGTCTCTTAGAAGTGAAGAATAAAATTAGTCATTATAAAGTGCACGTTAAAATCAAATGATAGTTTACAATTGTGTAATATGTGGATTATGGTTTTCCAGATGTTTATTTCTTAGCTGAGACTGAGAAGGACAGGGAATGAAAGGACTGTTAATTGAACTACTTGATGTAATGACTATCCTGAAAGATCCGACTCAGAAATTCTAAGTGTTCCATTGTCGCTTCATTGATTTTTCTTAGTTTCTTACTGCTTTGTTTTCAAACTTTGTATGTTAGATTGGAGTCCAGCAAAGGATCATATAAGAAGGACTGGGCAAATTGGGAAATACGGCTACGTCAGGTTTTACTTGCTAATGCAGACTCTCTCAATGCTATTCAGGTAAGTACTTTTGCTTTCCAGTCAATCTTGTGAACTTCTGTTCTTTTCACTGTAAATACGCATTAGTTCTGCCAGAAATCGGTAGTTTGGAATCTCAGTGTCCTTCATACTGTAAAGCTTGGCAGTAGAGATTAGAGAAATGCTGCTAGTTAGATATCTTCTAACCAGATGCTTATTCGTCCTACCCTAATATACTCTGCTAGTATTGCTGTTTGGTTGATGAATTCTTTTCACTCATTCTGTATCTTTTAATGTGCCTATATTCCAGGTTCCGTTTGATCATGTGGTCAAACAAGTGTTGGAGCAACTAAAAGCTGCTGCTAAAGGCGAATCTAGAACACCTATTACAGAGAAGCGGCGGTTTGGAAATACAATTATTTTTGCTGCGGTCACTCTCCCAATCGCAGAAATCAGGAGCTTCCTTAATGGGGTAAATCCTTTAAACTCATTTCCTATTAAATGTTTTTGAAGTCAGTGACAAACGTCTCTGGCTTGACAGAAATAAGGTTATGGCCATAGTTGTCTTTCGATAAAGCCAGTTATAACTCATAACGATTACAACTCTACTGATCCTTTTCTGCGTCTGATTAAATAGTTGTGTGAGAAGGATCCTAGAATTAAAGGTTTCTTCAAGGACAAGGATTTGCAGAGCTGCATTATGAAAGCTCATGTAACTCTTGCGCACAAGGGAACCCATGGTGTTGCAGCTGTCGCTAATTATAGTGTGCACCTCAACCGGAATGTACCAATAGATCTTACATCCCTACTCTTTTCGGAGAAATCTGCGGCAGTAGAGGCCTGTTTAGGGTCAGTTGATGGTGACAAGATAAGTTCGAAAAATGAATGGCCCCACGTTACAGTATGGACTGCTCCAGGTGTACCTCCCAAAGAAGCAAACACATTACCACAACTAGTTTCAGAGGGCAAGGCAATTCGCATTAGCATAAATCCACCTTTCACCATTTCTGGCACATTAGACTTCTACTGATTTGTCATTGTAATTAGTTTAGATGTTTTGAGTTGTGCTATATCTTACTGAGTTAAGCTGTATCAACGCAAAGGGAAAGAGAAATTGTGGATAGTAGGCATAGAGTTTCGTCAGATCAAGGGAGATGTATCCTTTTGAAATTTTTAAATAAAGCTTTTATGCAACAAAACTGTATATTTTAACAATTTTACTAGTAATTTGGTTGACACGTTTAGAAAGCTGCGAGCCTTGAAAAATCTCGTCTTAATACAATTGAAAGGAGAAAACTTACAAATAATTACATTCAATCGTATCCCTGGCAAATGCGGCAATGGCCAATAAATATTTTGCATTGCTATTTACATGAATAGATACGCCGCTCGTATTGGAGGCAGCATAACTTACAAACTAGGGCACACGGAAGCAAACTTACAAGATCTGCATTTCCAACGTTCCTCTTGAGGTACAACACCAGCTTCCCTTTCTCCCAACCATAACTCGAGACAGTATTTGATCTGACCCGTGAGTCAAGCATGATCATATGTGAAATCGTTTTCACCCAACAAAGATTGATCTCCTTGGAATTCATATCTGCATCAAAAGAAATATTAGCCTTGCCTATTGACAAATGTGTGAGATGAGGTATAGCCTTGCATCAGAAGATTAAACCGGCCTAAGTTTAATCCGGTCGCATAATAATAATAATGTATGTTAGTTTCTCTTATGCATGGATTTGCAATATGAGAAATAATGGTGTTCCAAGTATGTTATGTTATACTTGTAAAACTGTCTTTGTTTTGGTTATGTTTTTCAGATGAATGTGTTTCTACACCTATTCTTTGTGATTTAATGTATATCTGACACTGAACATCAGAGTCAGGACTGAATTTTTATAGAAAATAAGGAGTCTTTTGTTGGACCTCTTGGGAACGGATAGGCATTCATATTGTGGCCTATGGCTTCATTCATATCTTCAAGTTATGAGCTTGCCAATCGCAAATTGTTGAGATTTGAGATACTACAAGGTAAAAGTAGCAACAGGTAAAAGAAGTGCTAATATGAGAAGTAAGTGAACCATTTCATTAATGGGTTCTTGAATTCATCCTCCTACCTGGTTTGTTTTCTATCATCGTTAACTCTGCGTGAGTTTTAGATTATCATTCTGGGTTTTAGATTAGTGTCAATTGTCTTTGTTCTGAAGGCTACCATTCATGAATTGTTCCTGAAGTGGTTTTACTATGTTTGTTCTCTGAAATACCCCATTTGAATAGATTGATGAATTTGTTTTTTGATTAATGCGTTTTTTTAAGATGAATTTGTTTCTGATTGAATGTATACAACTACAATCTAAAATGAATGCATAGCAATAGATAGATAATTGGCGATGATGCAGTAGGAGGAGATCATATAGCTAGCTAGACATTTTTCACTACTAGTAGTAGCCCATATCCAAAACATCTGATCACTGTCAGAACCTTAAAGCTTTCGACTCATTTCATCATTGCTTCATCGAGAGTATTCTCATAGTCAAACAATACCAGTTCTTTGTTACAGATATTGATTAACAATTAGGAGAGTACAAAGGATGTTCACAACTAATGCTGAATAAACAAGAAATCATTAAGAAGAAAGGAAGTCTTTCTAGGCACTAGAGAGAACAAAAATATATAAGACATACAGTAAGAGAAGCTATTAAACAGTTTACTCGTGAAAATATCAACGACGCTGTGAAGCAGGACCCTTGTTACGAATTAATAACAGTTCATCCCTTTGTAACAAACAACTTTTGTAGCCTTATATCCATGTAACGAAGGACGCTTAACAGCTTTAGGCTTCCGGTCACATCATCTATCAGATAGGCCGGACCTGCTCAAAGTTGTATTAGATGAGGCTTTGACTGTGTAGCAAATGGATATGGAATTCCATATTCCATATTACTTATAAGCAATGGAACAAGTAAATCCCTTGCTTCTCATCGGAGTGGCCAATTAATGAAAAGCAGCAATTCTGTCTTAGCCTGCACTTTCATCAACTTTAGAAATTGGTATTTATGCACCAACTTGAGAATCTATTTTCATTGAATAATATAAAATCAGCTCTCAGTTCTCAGCAAATGATGTGCAGGATCCAAAAGTAACTTGCAAGAAAACAAGATTTCACAAAATTTCTGGAATATGACTTTCCAGAATTATCTTCAATCCAATGGTCCTAGATCTATCTTTCAGGATAAAAATCCATCCTGAAAGTGATTTTCCCAGGATAAACCCTTGGACTTTTCCATAAATGTGGTTATTTATGAGATCAGAGTGGATGCATTTCCATGGATTTTCATGATTCCACCTGGAAGGCCTTAAACACATAATGTGCTCAACATGTAACACCATAATTATAGCATAAACGCTGTAATGAAGAACACAATCTAAGGGGCAATTTTTTTGAAAAAGAAGAACAAATGCTATCACATTTACAGGCTACATCTAGTCGTATCCATAAACAATGAATAACTAAAATTCATACTTACTTGTAACAATAACAATTTTTCTTCCTCACTCTCACTTATCAAAACCAGCTTAACTTGTCTGCACATTTCCCACCTGCAAAACCAAATAATACAGTCAGAGAAACCCATCAAGATGTAGCATTTAATGAAACTGCCAGACCAAACAATTTCTACAATGTAGTTTTAAACGAAGTTAAGCAGCTCACTTGTTGAAAGCTTTTGGTGTTCTGTGCAGAAGCTTCTTGTAAAGGCCCAAAGTTGCATGACTATAAGCGAAAAAAAAAACAGATTAGAAACAAGCAAATCTTATCACATAACTTAAAACAAATAAAAATTGACAATACAAACATCCTCAATTGCCTACATTCCTAAACGGTCACCACAATCTTAATGTAAATTACATAACCAGCTAAATCATGTTTAATGAATCAAATTGACTACAGAAACAACCTCAATTACCTACATTCCTCAACCATTAACGCTCCCTCAATGTAACATCCTCAATTACCCAATTTCAAGTCATTTCAGACAACCAATACCATCTTGAAGTCTTCAAGAATTTCAGCAAGCTTTTCAGATTCCAATGGAGATTTAATTTTTGGCGTTGTAGTAAGAGAAATGATGCTAGGTCCTACAAATTATGCTCTGTAGTTACTAAAACAAGGCATTGTTCGCAAGTTACTAAAACTAAGTAGGAGGGCATACATATATTGTCCAGCTGATGAGACCCTTTTTCTTATGTCTGTTTTTAACAAGAAAAAATTCGGTGGAGTGTTATTCTGAAGGTCATGCTAATTTGATCAAACAACTTGTTTCTGCCTAAATTCACATGGGCAAAAAACAACCAAAGATCATAATAAAAGATAGACGAAAATGAAGATAACACAAAGGATTTGACGTGGTTCGGCCATGATTAGCCTACATCCACGGGTAATGAAGTTGGAGTTTTTATTCATCTCTGGGTTACAGTTGAGAATGAAGCAGAGGAAGCCTCCATCGAGCCAAAAAAGTCCCCTTCGTCTTCTCTCTAAAATTATATTTATAGGATAAAAAGATGATAATTATTAAAATATCCTTCGCCACATGTCATCAAGGTTCGCCACGTGTCGATGGAGATTCTTCTAAGCTCGCCATGTGTCAACGAGATCCGCCACGTAAGTATTCTTATTGTCCTTATCTTCAAAATGACCTCTATCCAAAAGTTGGTGTGGGATTGACTTGGTCTATCGGAATTGACTTGGTGCATCGGGATTGATGACGTCACTTCGGGAAAATGATGACGTCGCTTCGGTCCAGGTTGGATTCGGAATTGATGACGTCACTTTGGGAAATGATGATGTCACTTCGGGATGGGACGTAATTGATGACGTCAGTTCGGGACGTGATGACGTCACTTCGGGCGAACATCATTTTGTCCCCAACACAACTTACAAAGAAATTTCTATCACTTTGTTGGAATTTTGATAGTGACTGTTTGTCTCTGTGCTTTTTGCGTCTCTCCTGAATGCTTTCTTATGTACGTATGTTGTCTTTTGCGAACAATTTGGTGGTTTCCCGTCATGTTGTAGTGAAATAGCGAAGCATCTTTCGCTCCCTCCAGTGAAGCTACACTGCAGCATGCTTGCAGAGGATGCAATCAAGGCAGCCATGAAGGATTATGAAGCCAAGCGAGTCAAGGCTGGAACCAGTGCCAATGCTAAGGAGGATGGGGTTGCTCATGCTTGATAATCCGTAGAATCATGTAGTCTGAGTTGGTTTGGATGATGACTACCATGGTTGTAATATCTACTCATACAAAGAGTGATCTTGCTTTGTTGAAAAACTGAGCGACTTGGCACTGAGAGTCCCAACTTTGTTTAATTTATTTGTTTTTCTGGATAAAGCCTGTAAAGTAGCTGTGCTAAGGTGACACTATCATTCAAAGTTATCATCTTGTTAATCATGTTTCCTATATGTAGTTAGCTTGTTAACCCTAGGTTTATACAAAAAATGGTTATGTTTTTTTTTTATCATCTTTGAAATTGAAATGTCACGTAAACACTACTTAAAGAATATGCACAAGATGGGATTAGCCGTGCTAGATTCATTATAAAAGATGATGTCAAACACGTTACAGTCAAAGAAAACTCTCGGGCTTGAATTTAAGTCCATATACACTCTCCCTTTAAAGAAAAAAAATTATTATATTTACTGAAAAAAATCCAAGGAAAAACTTTTTTAAGGATACGACTTGATTAACTGTGAATATCTTAATTAATGGATCCTATATTTTAAAATCAATATTAAAATATGAATCAATGAAAGAAAAAAATCTAATTACAAATTCATTATTTATTTCCTCTCCTCGTAAGTAAAAAGTGAGAATTTGATTGTAGTCAGAGCATCTTTAACGGTGGGCCCTTTCTGGAGGTGTTATTTAGTTTTCATTCAACAATTCTTCACAACTGGTAAAAAAAAAAGTGAAAAAATCAAGAGAAAAATATCTCTTACATGGGCTAGGCCCAGCCACACGTGGATTAGCAGGGGATGGTTTTAGGTCCCCCATGCGAATGATTTTCTTTCAGGTTTTATTAACTAGTTTAATTGGGGGCTTGTAGAATTAATAGGGGTTATGCCAAATTTATAAAAGCGTTTTTGAGGGCGACCAAAAAGAATTTGGGACGACTAATAAAACAAAATAAGGTTGCTAAGAAGTAATATCTGCCCTTGTTTAATTAGTGTTAATGTTAATTAATTAGTTAGTTAATTTTTGTTATAGTTAGTATTAGAAAATTATTTGAGTTATAGTTTTAGAAAAGAAATAGAGAGTGTGTTAGAGAAAAAGAGGAAGAAGTTTGGGAAAACTAGGTTTTACCTAAAATCAATAACAAACATGGATGAGTATGAGGAAGAAGGTGAGTAACATCATGAAGAACATATTATTGAAGGTTCAATAACGTTTAGAGATGACAATTTGGGATATTTTTTGGATGATCCAAATTTTAGTGTGGAAGAAAACCTAGACGATGATTTAGCGAGAGAATACGATGAATCACATCAAAATATAGATAATAATGCATCAAACAATCAGGTATTGTGTTAAGAAGCTCAAAAATCCAATTTGTATGCGTTTGTATGTGATCATTAACAAAAAAAAAAACATTTTGTATGCATTTAATGCCATGGACGTCCCAGAATCGGTAGATAATGGAGTACCATATCTACCGATTACACATGCCTGTGCCAAAATTATGTTATAATCGGTAGCCTCGTGAAGAATGATTACTACCGATTAAACAAATTCCCCAAATTGAATTTTGTTCGAATTTTGGTTTCATAATCGGTAGTTTAGGAATAATTACTATCTACCGATTATAGTTGTCGTCCCAAAAATGAATTTCTCAAAACTTACAAAATTTCTAACTCTTCATCTTTCACAATCGGTAGTGGGTGAAAAAATTTATCTATCAATTTAGAATCGGTAGTTTGAAAATCACATATCTATTGATTGTGATTGTAGCCAGAATTAAATTAAACTTAAAAATTTTGCACTTTGTAATCGGTAGTTTAAAGATCAAATTTATCTATCGGTTCCGTTGTAATCGGTTGATTTTTAACAAATTAATCCTTCGATTATAATTGTTTTTGTGTACATAACTTGTCTTGCTATAATCGGTAGTACGAGAACATAATTAACTACCGATTGTTATTAATCGGTAGTACGGGGATATACATAACTACCGATTGTCGTTAATCAGTAGTACGGAAACATAATTATCTACAGATTGTTGTTGTCTAACTCACTGCCATTTTGTGTAGATTGCTGAATCGGTTAATCATGTTACATATGAGGGTCCTGATACTTCCATACACTATGCAAATAATTTGGTATGCTACATACCCACTCTTGTCTTGTTATAAGAATGTATGTTACAAGGTTAGGCTTATGATATTTGTTTTGTTATATGCGCATTAAGACATTTGGAAGTAAGGCGGAGGAAAAGGAATGGCTTATCAACAAGGCAAAAGACAAGATGTGTGTTGCAGTTCAGAACAATTGCCTGAGGGTTGATCGATTTGAAATGATTTTTGAGAGAGGCGACGAGCGAAAGAGTCACATGTGAAAGGATCGTAAATACGTAAATAAGACGGAGAGGAAATACCGAGGTAATTCAAAGAAGATTGGATGTCCATTTAAGATTATCTTCAATAAACCCGACGGTAAGGAAGGTAAAGTATGGAAAATGTTTAGAGTTGCTAATGGTCGTCACAACCACGAAGATCCGGAAAGTCTTGTTGGGAACGTAATGGTTTCCAAGTTAAAACCAAAGGAAACGGAGACAGTGAAGTCTATGAGGATTGTAATGAAAGCGAGTGCAATCCTATCTAAGATAAAGGCGGACGGCCCTAACAACTTGTCTTCGTTGTCTACAATTAAGTCAGCGCTAGCAACGATCAAAAGGACGGAATGTGATGGTCGGATGGTTATGCAACAATTAGAGTGGTTAGCCGAGAAACACAATTACATGTTGAGAAAAGAAGAAAGGGATGGTAAAGTGATTCATATTTTCTTGGCACATCCGAAGAAGATCCAATTGGCTCAATGCTTTCATCAAATTTTGTTGATAGATGCTACTTACAAGACAAACAGGTACAACGTGCCGTTGTTGAACATTGCTTGCCACACTTCGAAAAAATGCACATTTACGGTGGCGTGAGGTTTAATGGATGCTGAGAACGATGTGAGTTTCATTTGGATGTTGCAAACATTAAGGTCAATTTATAATGGCGATCATTTTACAAGGGTTATTGTAATGGATAATGATCAAACCTTAATAAATGCAATAAAGGTAGTGTTTCCGGAAGCCCAGAATTTACTTTGTACGTGGCATATTCAATGCAACATCAAATCCAATTGCAGAAATCATATCCAAGCAAATAAACGAAACAAAGGTACCAAGAGGTCGAAGGAAGAGGATGAACGTATTAGTAAACTAACTCTGGAAGAACGAGAAAAAGAGAAAAGGTTAGCTAATGAAAAGTGGGCTGAGGATGGAATAAAATGGTATTTATTTCTAAAAGCATGGGATAAGCTAGTTTGGTCGATGACGGAGGAAGTTTATGAATACAACTTGAAGAACTTTGAGGATGAACGGGGCAAGAACTATCCCAAACCATTTAAGTATTGCAAAACACAATGGTTGGGACCACATAAGGATAAGTTTGTGTTTGCATGGACATATGAATATCAGAACTTCAAGAACGAGGCAACAAGCATTGCAGAAGAGTCACATGGCCGATTAAAGAAAATACTAGTCGGTAGTCAAAATGGGGCTGTGTCGGTCCAAGAAGCAATTCATGAGTTCACCAATCGTGACCTCACTAAGATTTACGGTTCAATGGAAAAAAGTCGGCATAGATTCCCGTTGGCACATTTAAAACATAAAAATCTTCTAAGGGGTATAGTTTACAAAGTTTCTTGGTGGGCAATAAATTATATGATACAACAATTGGAGTTGTATACAGATCACGATGATGAGCTACGGTTTGCAATTGCAAGACGATGATAGGTATTGGACTCCGTTGTCGTCACACGCTTGGTAGATATATTGAAGTGATTAACATTAATGATATTCATCCATTTTGGAAACAATTATCTTTCACTCTAAATACCCTGGTGGTTGATGGTGCATCGCTCGTGGAGACAGAAATGTTTGCCCGAATACTCGAGCGTTACACTACGTCAAATGGACACAAAAGTAAATACATTTTCCCCAATTTCTCAAAATAATTCTAACAAGATTAAACGCAAGATCAGAAGATCAGAACCATTATCATTTCATAATCTAGATAATCATTAGTTTGGCTTAACTTAAAATAATCGGAAATTGACTTAATCTAATCATGATTTGATGTTAAATTATAAAAAACCAATAAGAAAAACATTATCTCTTTTTGTTCATTCGAGCCAACCAATAACACTTTAACAAAAGTTTTTATTTGCGCATTTAGTTCTTTCTTTTGGTACTCTAGTAGAAGCTTAAAGTCGTTTTTAACTTTCATTTTCCGCTTGGTTATCATATAATCTCTTTTTATCATACTACCAAGCTAGAAACACAGAAAATAAAAAAACATATTATTACAAATATGAGGTGCTTTCTATATGTATATATATAATATAAAAAAATTGGATTAATTTATATTACCACAATATATCTACTGTATGTAATAATATACTAACTTAATTATGAAAATTTGTCTCATATATTAAACGCACAATAAATAAATAAATGTGATATTTTCTTAGAAAATATGAAAAATTGAGTTATGTCCGTTCATTTTAAACTCATTGCTTTGCTGCATAATTAAGTTGTGTCCCTTTCTTTTTAAACCAATTTTTTGAAAAATGTTGTTGATTCTTGTGAAAGAGATTTTTATATTTTGGAAAAAAAACATGAAGATGAGTTATGTATCCCTTTATTTAAGCCCATTGTTTTCCTTCATAAGTTGTGTCCCTTCATTTTAAACATATTGTTTTGCCACATGGCACTTTAAATTCTTAGAAAATGTAAAATTGAATATGGTGTTGCCACATATGACAAAAGGATTCTTTTTTATATAATAAAGTATTGACTACAATATTGCTTGTTTGATGATACGAGCAATACTCACGATATTGCTTTTTTGATGATGTTCACTGGAAGGGCTAATTGATGTTTTGTACTCAGGTTTTGACCAGGTTTAGTATTTGGTCTAACATTTGTCCAGCGTTAGGGCTTGGTACCAGGACTGACGGTTGACCCGAGTTGACAATGTTAAATACTGACTTCTATTTAATAAATTTAAATAAAAATTAAATATGAATATATTTACCGTTTTACCCTTCACTTTCCTAACATTTACATTATAACCTAAAATTATGTTTCCACCCCAACTTCATGTTATATCTAATTAATCGAGAGAGAAATCATTTTTTCTTTTCTCTTTTCTTCTCCTCTTCTTTTCTTCTTCGCCTCCTCTTCTCTCTGTTCTTCTCCTGTCTGTAAATCAAGAGATAAAACTGATAATTTGAGATCGAGTGATAGGTGGAAAGGTAAAAGAAGTGTTGATGGTGGTGGTGTTTATGTTGATTAAGCAAAAGAAGACGTAAAAATACTAAATTAAAGAAGAGAAGTAGTTAGGGTTTTCTGTGTTGAAGATTGAAGATGAAATTGATTATTCAAAGATAAATTTTAGAAGAAGGTAAAGATTTTATGCTAATAAAAGGGTTAATTACGGTGAAGAAGAAGAACTGAGTGACATTGGGAAGCTAGGGTTTCTGAGATGGATTTGAAGGATCAATTAACGATGGATAAGTAAAATATAAAAGGTGGGTTTGATTTTTTTAAGAGTTTAAATGGATATTTTGAAGTCAAATTGAAGAGAAGAAGATTTGAGAATTTAATTAGGGTTTGTTGTTGTTAGTCATGGGGAAGATGGGTTCTAAAGTTTTTGTTGCTGAAGAATTGAGATCGAGATATGAGGGGAATGATTAAGGGAGTGTTACTGATGGTGGTAGTGATGTTGGTAAAATAAGAAAAGAAGAAGAAATAGTGAATTAGAGAAGATTAGAAGTTAGGGTTTCCGCGTGAAATGATTGAGGATGAAATCGAGTGATTAAGGATAAGTTTTAGGTATATAGTATGAAAAAGAAGAATATTATAGTGAATTGAAGATTTAATTTCAAAGAAGTATTTGATTTGAGAAGAATCAAAGAACTAGGGTTTCAGTGTTCTTCCCCAAATTTCTGTTATGGGTATTTTCAAGCCAAAATCAGTTGAGAGCAGAGATTGAAGTTCATAGAAGAGGGGTTTAGTGATCGCTATAGAAGAAAATGAATATGAGCAGATTAGTGTTTAGCAAAGAATAGAAGTGAAACTACAGAGAAGTTGTTGATCTCGCTGCTATAGATGAGATAGAGAAATAGAATCAAGATTGAGCAACATAATGGATGAGACGTTGTAGGGTTCTGGTGATGTTCAGTGACACCTTGTAAGCGTACTTCAAGGTGGCTCAGTTGGATAGAATCTGTTGACTAAGCATACCTGTTATCCGGTGATACAAGGAGTTTTGGGGATAGCTAAGCTTACTTGTTATTCTACGGTTAGTGATGAATGATTCTGACGAAAGATAAATAAGTATACTAATTCAGCCAATGTTTGGTAACGACGAAGGACTCTCTAATCATCTATTTATTGTTATTGTCTTTTAGTTAATCCACAATCCAAACCCCCCTTATTATTTACTTTTATTATAGTTTTGCTAATCTAAATAATATCTCAATTACACAGCTTTCTGTGGGAACGATCCTTATTACCGCTATATTACTAGTTAATTAGTGGAAAATGTCTTGAGTAATTTGTTGAACTTACGACACGCATCAACTTTTCTTGATGTCCTTGATTACAGAAAGTTCGGTTTAGACGAAATTATGAAAATACTATGTTCCTAGCCGAACATTTTTCTGAAACTACATTTTGAACACTAGTTTTGATGATTTCAAGTCGAAATAACAATCAAAAACTCATTAAAAAAAAAGGTAAAAATCGGAAATTGGTTCTCTCGTTTGGGGCTGAATTTCGGGTTGAACAACTGGCTCTTCAACTTCTTGTTGATTTGGTTGATTCGCTTAATTTACAATCGTCGTAATCCCAGGATTAGGTCGTATATCTCTTGTACATTATATAACACGAATCATTTATAGATGACAAGATTAATCGACGATGAAGTTCGTTTATGAGTCGGCGATTAATCATTTGTGGAAGACGAAAAGGGAAAAAGGAAAAAGGAAATTTTTAAAAAAAATTGGTTAGGAAAGAAGAAAATAAGTTATAAAATAATTTTAGAATTAAATTTTATTTTAAATTTATATTTAATAAGACTTAGATGGTTATTAGACTAGAATAAATTTAATAAAAAGCAATTTAAATATTTTCTCTTATTAGAACACCGCTTAACTTTAAAGGGCAGATGATCTAAACACGGAAGGATCCTCTCAAATTCGGAAGGATCACAAAAAATATTTCAAAAGAAAAGAGACACTATATATCACAATCTAATTAGTTACTATTAAAAAAAAAAGTCAATAGAGTTTTGATTGGCGAATAACATAACGTTGAGATCGGAACGGAATTTCTTATTCCAAACCAATAAATTCTTCACACGTCAATTCCATTATTGCTTAAAGATAAACACAACTAACTTGTAATAATACAAATCAAAATTACTACTACAAAAAGTTATGTTGTTTCATTTTTACTGTCTTCTCTGTTTTTCTTGATTAATTTAGCCCCAAATTTTTCAAAACCCTAAAACAAATTTCTATCAAATCGATTTGTTTTCTTTTTCTTCTTTTGGATATGGAAGGAGGAGGAGGAGCATCATCATCATCAGGGTTTCCTTTTCCAAGAACTGTTGAAGAGGTTTTTAAAGACTTTAAAGGAAGACGTGAAGCCTTACTCAAAGCTCTTACATCTGGTACAAGATATTCCTTTTCTTTATTTTCTTTTTTTGGATTTTCTTTCTTTTTTTCTTTTTTATGATTGAATTGGGGTTTTTTGTTGCAGATGTTGATGATTTTTACAATCAGTGTGATCCTGAGAAGGAGAATTTATGTCTATTTGGGTATAGGAATGAGACATGGCAAGTGAATATGCCAGTCGAAGAAGTGCCTCCTGAGATACCAGAGCCAGCATTGGGGATTAATTTTGCTAGAGATGGGATGCAATTGAAAGATTGGATATCATTGGTTGCAGTTCACAGTGATGCTTGGTTAATGGCTGTTGCATTCTATTTTGGTGCTCGATTTGGGTTTGACAAAAATGATAGGTAAGATTGATTTTCAGATTTTCTTTTTGTTTCTTGGCCATTGTTGCCTTTGAATTACTTTCTTGAATCACATAAATTTTGTAGATTAAGTAGTTGAAATGTATGTAGGGAAAGAGAATGTCGAGGTTTGGAAATTAAGTGTGTTTGCTTGCTACATCATATAGCTGCATTTGTAAAAGTTTGAACTAATTTTGTAGTTGCGTTAAACTCTTTACGTATAGTGGCTAAATCGCAAGATTAGGAAATTGAACTAGCGGAGTTGATAAATGGCTGGCTGGTACCAGGTAGTAGTTTGACACCATGTATTGGTTTATCACACAGGGAATGTGATACTTTTCTGAAATTTGGGGTGCGTAAGCGGATGGAATTTCATTGGCCATTCAGCTTTGTTATGCTAATGTAAAAGATCTCTTGAGTTGTGTAATTTAATCGAGAGATATCATGTGGGTAATAGAAAAGGGACAAATTATGGTTGACCTGTATTTAACTCTTTCGATGTAAAATTTGAACGGTGCTGAAGAAGTACACACCTTATCCAGAGTATTTTCCATAGACCAATTTAGACAGTTCAACTCACATGTAGCCTCGGCCACCGAATCGGGAGGGTTCTACATTGACGGTGTACCAATCCTAAATTAAACACTACTAGTGTCCCATGATTCCACTCAAATACTTGGTAATACATGGGGCGATGGAAGCTTTAGGCTTGTTAGTGGGTCATCTGATGAGCAACAAATAGATTACCCAAGAAGCTCCTAAATAAACTCAAATGACCTCTTTTGATATATTATCGTACAATCACGAAGATTGCAATTTAAACACGTAGAACTTATATTGTTTCATGGTGTTTAGGCTGTAAGGTTAGATACACTGTCAATTTGGATTTTAGAATTGTGGCACTGGGTTCTCTGTTGGAGTTTGAGGTGTTGGCGTAATGCTTCTTTCTTCACTTGGAACTTGAATATAATATCTTTATAGGAAGCCAACTTAGTGGCAAAGATATATGAAGTACTTTCATGTATGTGCTTCATTGTAGAGATATGCATCACACATTTTGATAGGGATGATTTGTTTTGATATCTGTAAAATTGTACCCTGGTTCTTAGGACTCAATAGGAATGTTTCGTATTGATTTACCTGGAGATTCTGCCCATTACGCTGTTGTTTGGGATGACTTTCTGATGAGGGTTCTTATAACAAGGCTATAGCATCACAGTGTTCTAGTATTCTTGTGTGCCTTGAAATTGTGGCTTTAGCTGGAAGTTACACCTCTGGTGTTTTTTGAAGCATCCAAACTTGCAGCTCCAAGCGTAAGAAGAACATTTCCTGAAAATACTCTCTTATTCCATTCAGAAAAGAAAGATAAACCAGGAAGGAAAACTGACCATTTGAGATATAAAAGGATTTTTTGTAATGCTCTGTCGAACCATCTTGGACCATGAGGGTGCATTGTCACTACCACATCAGCTGTATTGCATATGCAATACCATCAAAAAAAATTGTACACCTGCAATGCTTATTTTTTCATGGTATTTTCATCCATTTAAAGTTATTGATAATCAAAATCCTGAAAATCCATCTAGATTGAATCTGATTCTTGTTAGCAACTTTTTCGTTGCAGGAAGAAGCTCTTTAAGATGATAAATGATCTTCCCTCCTTATTTGAAGTTGTGTCTGACAATGGGAAGAGGCAAGCAAGTGAAAAATCAACAGCTACACCCCTCGGTAGCAACAGAAACAAACCAAGTGGGATAATGGTAAAGTCTTAATATTCTTGATCTTTTCCAGTATTAGTTTCACATGTATCTGCATATCCTATGGGTCTAAGTTCATTGTTTATGTGGTTATTTTTTACAGCAACAGCGTCAACTGGAGCCCCAGACGAAGGGGCTGCTGAAAATGCCACCACCCCAAGAGGAGCAAGAAGAAGAGGACGAAGATAGTGGTGGTGAAGAAGGCGAGGATGATGAGCAAGGGGCCACTTGTGGAGCCTGTGGGGATAGCTATGCGAGTGATGAATTTTGGATCTGCTGTGATGTTTGCGAGAAATGGTTTCATGGTGCGTGTGTGAAGATCACACCTGCAAAAGCTGAGAACATCAAACACTACAAGTGTCCAGCCTGCAGCAGCAACAAGAGGTTAAAACATGGATAGGTATTTCAGCGGTGCAAGTGTAAGAGGAATACCATAAATGTTACTAGCAATAGCTGTGTATCAAAAGAACGATAGAAGCAATAGATCTGAAAAGTCATAGGAATTCATGACTAAATGAATAGGTTGGTGTTTGTGTGAGTTATGTTCTTGTGAATACGTTGATTGGATTTATTTCCGGGACTATAATTCTTTTTCTGATGCAGGTCCAATATTTTTGATAACTGAACTGTTGTTGAAGTGTTACAGCAGCTAATTGAAAGTCGGGCTTCGTCTTTTCCTTTTTAAATCTTGTTAATTCGACCGGGAGAAATCTAATTCTCATCGTGCTATCTTTAAGAATTTGCAGGTTTATATCACTTTTCATTCAATTTTTTTCTCCGTTGTATTTCCTCATTGGCAATCGGGATGTTGGAGTATATGGGCGGCATTTTTACTTGAGCCGAAAATAAATCGATAAATTAGAACATCTACAGTCACCCTTAATTTGAAGCTTGTGTGTAAAATTTCGCTTATAACAAGCAGTTGGAAATTTTTGTTTTGCAAATTTGACACTGACATGAAACCAAGCAGTTGCAGAAGTTCGCATACACAGAACATGCTTGTACAGTCTGTATTTGAAAAAAAATTGTGCAAATTTTCTCGTTAAATTTCTGATTGCAGTAGTTTGTCATGTCATGTCGGCAGGAATTATTTACTTCCTCTCATCTTAGCGATGGCTAGATCTGCTCTAGGTCGTACAGAAATGTGGCCATCTCAAGTTTTCAACTATAAATTAACTACGTCCTCACTTCCCTGGGTCCAACTGTGAACGTACGCTGTAGAGAAATTCATGATCAAAATTTATGGTGTATTTTCATAATTCATTACAGTCTTGACTTCATCTCCAACTGAGAGTTTCCTCAAGTCAAGCAACGACCAGATTAGGGTCGTACAGACAGGGTGGTTTCATAAGTGCAGTGTGCCCTTTCTTGATTAATGCTTGAATAGTCAGTGCCGGTCTCCTCGCGAGATTGGAAGAAGTAGCAGCCGTATTTTTCATTGAAAAAATAATCTATAAATGGTCACTGAACCGATTCTAATAATCACTCCTACTTTCATCCATACTTGCCTGACAAAGAAGACAAAAAAAAATTCAGCTTTCGATGGAAGTGAAGGGAGTTTTCGCCATTTTCCTGGCGCTTTTGTCCATAACAGGTTTAGTTTTAATCTCTTGTTTGCTTTTGCCTTTCCTTTTTGGTTTCCCAATTATCCATACAATTGGGATAATTGTCCATACAAAGTAGAGTAGAATGCAACGGTGCTGGAGCTATTCCACCAGCAACCCTACTTGAATTCACTCTAAATGGAAACGGTGGTAAAGATTATTACGATGTTAGCCTTGTTGATGGTTACAATTTGCCTGCCTCTATCACTCCAAAACATGGATGTAGTTCGACTGCATGCCTGCATAACGTAAACTCCGTTTGCCCACCAGAATTAAGCGTTAAGGGTGCTGGTGGCAGAGTCATTGCTTGTAAGAGTGCTTGCGAAGCATTGCGAAAACCCCAATATTGTTGTACTGGTTCCTTCAATACGCCTCAAACTTGTCCTCCCACGAATTACTCAAGGGTCTTTAAAAATACTTGTCCTCAAGCTTATAGTTATGCATATGATGATCGCAGCAGTACTTTTACTTGTGCTGCTGGTGGTAATTACATCATTAAATTCTGCCCCTGATAAGGAGAAATATTGGGTTTTCTCTTCTACTGAATAAATAGAGAAGTCTTTTCCATCTCTATGGTTTTAAGTTTTTATCATCGCATGCTTCAGTTTTTCTCTATATTAAGGGTCATATTAGATGATCCCTTCACAGTATGTTTTTAAATAAATTTTCAATAATATTGTTACCTATTACAAAGTGGATCATATATATAACTTCTTCGCTTTGCATGAAAAATTAGTTCACAATTGAAGATAAGAAACTGTGTGTTGAAACATTGAACACCACTTTGGGCCATGAAAATTAGTTTAAAATTAGCTTACACTTACAGTCTTCGTTACTAACCAGAGTCCTTGCTCTATTGCAAATGAGGAAACTTAGCAGCTGGTTTGACAAAATAACTGCCGGTGCGTACTTAGGAAGGATCTGGGTAGGCACCCCGGAACCAAGTTTTGAGATATCTTCCCATTGCCCTTTGTTAAGAGTCTTTCGGTAAAACTACCTCCAATGGCGCACAACATTAGTGCATGCCCAATTCAGCGTAGTAATGTGCTTTCAAGAATGTAGATATTACTGATGAGAACTTTGCTGGCTATTCCAGAATATCCAGACCGAGTTAATCATAAGTCCACCCGGGAAAACTCATTTATCCATAAGTCTAAAAACGTTTTGAAAACTACCAATTACATTTGTACCCATCACGTGTAATCATCCCACCTCCTCCACCTCCTACACTACTCGTATTCTTAACGGAAATTTAGTTTCAGCAACTCCACCCACCACTTCATTACTTCTCTAAAACCCTGAAAATCTGGGGTAAAATCAAAATAAAAAAACACCTGAAAACAAAATCGAAAAACAGTGACCAAAAAAAATAAATCAAAATCTGTAATAGTAGGCTTTGATTTCTTTGAGCATTATACAACTCAAACCTAAGCTGCTGTCAGCATTATACTACTGCATATTTTCCACCTAAAATGGGTACCAAGAGAAAAATCAACAGAAGAATAAATGAAACAGTGATTGAAGAACATGATACTTCTCAATCTCCATCATCGAAGAAGAACAAGAAAGATTCTACAGTAGATTATGTACCAGCAAAATCTAAAAAGAAGAAGAACAAAGAAGTTATTGATTCTCAAACAACATCAAAAAAATGAAACAAAATGTTGTCGATTCTCCAGCAAAATCAAAAAACAAGAAGAACAATGAAGTTGTTGATTCTCCAACAACATCGGGAAAAAAATGAAACACTTGTTGTTGATTCTCCATCTACGAAGAAGAAGACGAAAGGTCTTGTTGTTCGTTCTCCATCAACATCACAGAAGAAGAAGAAGGGTGTTGTTGTTTCTGATAAAAAAGGTATTGATTCTAATCATCGGTGCATATCAATATATAACATACTTTGTTCATGTTATAGGAGTTAGATCTAGCATACATTATTGGTACATATCAATATATATATTTTTTCTTCATGTTATAGCACATAGATCTAGCATGCAACATAGGTTATATATTGATATGTACTTGGTTTTTAGTATATACTGATAAGTATATATCAGTGTATACATATTTTCATGTTATAGCATCTAGATCTTGATTGCAGGATAAGTATATATTGATATGTACTTTGTTCTAGATATTGAATTGGATCAGTACATACCAATATATACTTTGTTCATGCTATAGATATAAAGCATATATATCGATGTATACTATTCTATATGATAGCATCTAGATCTTGCATACAAGATAAGTATATATTGATAAGTACTTTGTTCTAATCTTGAATTGGATCAGTACATATCAATGTATACTTTGTTCATGATATAACAGATAGATATAACATATCAAAAATATATACTTTGTTCTATATTATATTACATATTGATATATTGTAGGGTTATTGACAGTGTGTTCATTATACAGGTGGTGTGAAGAAAACCACAAAGAAGACAAAAGCACCTGCACCTGCTATGAAGATATACAGAAGTAGTTTCATGGGGATTTTCTCACTTGTTAAAGCAATCAAGGCTGAAAAGCTTGAGTTGAGTGAAACTCAGTTGCGGATAATTAGTGAGCAATCATATGGGAACCTTTGTTTGATGTTCCTGTACACAAATCTTGGTGCATATCACTGGATGAAGAATGAAACTGATGTGACCAATCTTATAAAGTGTTATAAGAGAAGTAAAGTTGCGGATGAGCTCACATTTGAGTTTAAAAGGCATAGAGCTTCACATATTCTGACATCCACTCCTGAAGAAGTAGGTGTTATCTTTGGAATGCCAAGAGCAGGAAAAACACAACATGAAGATATAATGCTGACATCAAGGGGTGGATATCAAAACAACGCTTTCTTCCAAAGGTTCTTTGGTGATGTACAAAACACAAAAAAGGTAAATAGAGTGAGGATACATGAAGAAGTCTTAAAACTTCTAAGAAGAAAACCAGCAACTAAGAAGAAAGCAAATGAAAAAGTTGAAGAATCTGAAGAAAAGCAAAGTGATAAAGAACCTGAAGAAATTGGGAGTGATGAAGAAAATTGAAAAGAAGATATTGAATAAGGGAGTGAGGAAAAAACTGAAGAAGTGAGAGATGCCGAAGACCTTGTAAGGCTTATATGCTTGTTCATGTGTATCACTTTGTTTTTCACAACAAAAGATGCACATGCCTTAACTGAAAAGTACATTGGTCTTGTGGAGGATCTCGAGACTGCAAAGAATGTGTCATGGCCAGATTTGATACATTCTTACCTAGAAAAGTCAATAAATGACAATGTAAATGCAGTCGAGAATACTACCGGGTGTCTGAACTATTTATTGGTAAAAATATGTACTAAAAATCTTTTTTAGTAGTTTACTCAAAAAATCATGATTTACTTTTAACTTTGTTTTGGTGATTTTTTTTTCCAAAACAGATTTGCTATGCAGAGCATACATATTTGCTAGAACCGGAGAAAATAAAGACGATTCCAGAAAAAATGTTTGTTCCGAGAGATGTCAAATGGAATCTGTCAAAGTTATGTGCTGAACTCCAAAAAGACATTGATACAACTGAATATGAGGTAAGAAAAATATGTACTTATTTACTACATTTATGATGTTGTGTTATCATACGATATATAATGATATATATTGAATGTTGGATGTTTGTTATCCTACAATATATATTGGTATGTACCTCATGAAAAAACTTATTTTTATAGTACATATTTTTTTGTTTTGGTACAGTTCAATGAAAATTTCAAGGTTCAATACACCAATCAAGAAAAGCAAATTCTGAATAGAATCACAAGAAGAGTTGCAGAAAAGGTGAGTGAAGATGGAAAGGAAGAAGATAAAGAAGAAAATGCAGGGAAGGCAGTGGAGGAAGATATGAATAATTGAGAAAGACAATCTTTGGAAAATGGGGTGAAGCAAACACCATGCAGCATGAGGATGGACCGCTTGATGCATCAAATTTTCTGCAAATGTTGAATGACATATACATGAAAGTTTCTCCCTTGCAGCCTGAAACTGAAGAAGAGTTTCAAGACTCAATTGATGGGAGTCCCACTCATTTATGCACTGACCCAACAGGAGAATTCTCATCTCCTACTACTCCAACAGATCCTCTTTGTGAAAACATAATAGAAGGTGAAGTAGTTTTGAAAGAAGAAGTGTCAACTGTTCAGATTCCAATAGAAAATGAACAAAATGATGTGAGTGACACCACCGTCAAAAGGGTACCATTTAATGTTGCATTGTCAACACCACCTTAAGTGCACAATTTCTTTGGTGTTGATGTTAACATTATTAAAACATGGGCTAAATCTGACATGTAGAAAGAGGTAAAAGAGATGCAGGAGAAAAGAAACTCACAGGTAAGTAATGCTAGCTAGTTTCACTCTTTATCACAAATGTGTTTATCAATATAACTGTAAATATGTACTGGATTTTAAATGTGTTTTATTATTGTCATATAATTGTAAATATCAACATGTACTTGATTACAAATATGTTTTATTATTGTCATATAATTGTATATATCAGTATGTATTTAACTATCATGAATAAAACTCTATGGTTGCAGGATGATTTAGATGGACTTCAACAAGAAGCAATGAAGAAGGTGGTTGAAGTTATATACCAGAGTCTTGAAACGATTAAAGGGATGTCGCAGAACCCATATGAACAAGACGTTGAAACCCTGGTCGACAGCTTCGTCGACATGAAAATCCCTTTGTTTACTGAGATGGCTAAGATGGAAGACATCGAAAAGTTCACATTTGAATAATTTTTGGACTTAGCCATTTTCAGCAGGGAAGTTTATGATGAAGAATATGCATCTCTCATCCAAGACAATGATAGTGTTTCAAGGCATACTCTGTTTGGGATCGACATTCAAAAGTATTTTGATAATTTATTTGGAAATGATTTGCGACGTGTAGAAGTTCGACAAGTTACAGATGAGCCAAACCAACTTACACCAGAGAAGAATGTGATTCAAGTAACACCTGAGCAGGAAAGTGACCAAGAGGGATATCTTCCACTTGTTGTAATTTACCTTTCTTGACATTTTTTGAAAAAATATGATTCAAATATAGTACTGAAAAATATGGATTCAAAAATGCAGGAACATGAAGTTACAACAAACCAAACGTCAAGCGACGTGCCACTAGCAACCAAACTTGCCAATATGATTGTTGCCAAAGCGAAAGAAAAATCAAAGGTTGTTGTAAAGAAGTCAGTAAAAACTAGAGAAGAAGTTAGCAGGCAGGTAACTCGTGCAAATCCTGGAAAGAAGACAGATCCATTATTTGATAGTGGAAGTATGTTTTCTGAAAAGAAGAATCCAAAAACTGAGAAACGAAAAAAAACGATAAAGATAGGAAAAGACAACAAAGCTCGGAAAGCTCATAAACCAAGAATGAAGTTCATGGATCTTCACAAGTCACCACTCTATGAGAATATGACAGATGAACAAATAGAGATTCTACTTCCATACTTTGAGAAAGGAAAGAGAATGTAAGTACTTTCTACCCTTCATTTTACTTTTAAATTAAGTAAGTTTTGCAGTACATATCAAAAAAACTTACTTCAATATGTTTTTTTGTTATAAATGTGCAGCTTGTTTGCTTGGAGAGTAGAGAATGGAGATGGTATCTGCGTCAGCGGGGATAAAATAGAAGATTTGATCTTCAATGGAGCATTAGAGCAAGATCTTCCTAACTATGCTCAATATAAGCTTCAAGTGGCGTCTGACGACCAAGCAAATGATGAGGAAGAAAGAAAATACTTTAAGGTGTTGCATCCGGATCCAGCTGCTTGGGTATGTGTTGTTTTCTTCTTTTATACTTTTGAACA
Organism: Papaver californicum; assembly: GCA_023531435.1. NCBI lineage: Eukaryota > Viridiplantae > Streptophyta > Magnoliopsida > Ranunculales > Papaveraceae > Papaver > Papaver californicum. Next base: position 24,262 of record JAJJMC010021431.1, on the reverse strand, counting down.
TTGGATATGAAAAAAGTATATATTGATATATACTTTTGTGAAATAACCTATTAAACATTTCCAATTTTCAGTATCATGTCGAAAAGCCAGACACTTTAAAGGGAGCAAAAGTGGCTGTTGTTATTATGTCAATCTTGAAAATGAGCAATGACATCGAGAAGATCCTTGTACCGATGTGACATGCAACGAGCATTGTACCCTGCTAGAGTTTGAGTTTGAAACAGAGAATTTTATCCATTACAACTCATTTGTGGCGTTCAGAGACCGCTGCTATGAGAATGCTAAAAAAATATCTGAGTACATGTTCAACCCAATCAATCAGTTCTTGGATGAGCATAAAAGAAAGATGGTGAGCACCGTAAGGTTGACTAACTATGGATGTCCACAACAAGGAATCTGGCCATACTGCCTTCTGTATGTGATGAATTTTATAAAGAGGAGATCAAAGATCGCTCGTGATGGAAAAAGTTTGGGAGATGAAGAACAATTGATGAAGAAGATTCAGATGAAAAGAATCAAGTTAGCATGCAGGTTGTTGACAACCACTCCGCCTGAAATCAGTTGGGAACCCTCCCAATGAAAATACATGTTTAACTGCAGAGTAATTCAGATATGTTTGTAGATCTTGGTCTGAGGAGATAAGTTGGTGCATTTTAGTTTTTGCTGGGCAGGGTTTTGTGGCTAGAGTGAAGAAGATAATCCTTAATTGTTTCTTATACCACATTTGGCAGGAGAGAAAATCTTAGGATTTTAAACCTAACAATGCATTTAGTGGATAGTCCTTCTACATAGTATGTACTTCAGTAACTTTCTTATTGTGTTTACTTATTGAACTTGGTTTCTACCTATTCAAATTGGTTTTAGTTATTATGTTTATATCAGGATCTTATTATGTTTATATATATATATATATATATATATATATATATATATGTGTGTGTGTGTGTGTGTGTGTGTGTGTGATGATCCTTATTAGCATTGTTAGTTTTAGAGTTATATAGAAAGGCAGAACATATTGATATGTGCTAGGAAGTACATATTGATATGTACTTTGTTCTGAAACTCTGAACCAATAGATTCATATACTAAACAAGTACATATTGACATGTACTATGAAGTACATATTGATATGAATTTAAAAAATGACTTTGTTTATGTACATTTTTTTGTGTTTTTATAACAACTACAAGATTACTAAATAAAAGAAAAATGTATTGGGAATAACATTCAACCACATGTTCATACATCTTTTAAGATGGAGCAAAAATATAAGATTTATATAATCAAATTCTCGTTCTGACATTAAGAACATAATTCAGTTGGCACACAAACAAGTTCTGAAAAAAGAAACCTAAAAAAATGCGACAAGTATCTTCTAAAAAATTTAAATCCCAAATGTACTAAAAGAATCTGTAATGAAATTAATTCTCATCTGTATATTGGTACTGACGGATAACATTGCATGTAGCCTTGTTGTGATGAGATTTCAATTTACAATTTGAACATGTAACATGATTTTTGCTCCTCTCCCATGCACTCTTGATGCGGTTCTTTTTTCTTCTTCCTGTAGGAACCCTAACTACTATTGGTGGCAGAATACTATCTTCTGCCGTATACTCATCAGGCTTGTGGTATATTGAAAAATATAAATAAGGAAAATCTACTAAACTTGTGCAGTTTTTTGTTGATGCATGTTACACTAAACATCAATATGTACTATGCTAGTTCTAGTTTATGGTTTATATGTACTGCTTAAAACCATTCTCATGTATGATACTACCATAAAAAAAAATCAATATATACTGCTTAAAAACTTACATGTCGTGATTAGGAACAGGTCTAATAGCGATTGAATATAGATGACGATAACAACTAACTTTGAAGTATTCGTCGATATAATCAAGGAACTTTCCCGCGGATGCAGCAATAGCTGCAGTAGCATGCGAGCATGGAAAACCATACACGCACCATCTTTGGAAAGTACAACTCTTTTGTTGTAGATCTACCATATGAGACCTGCAAACAAGAAACCAAGCATATTAGTTTCCCTACATAAACAAAAAAGAATATAATCTGCACAAATACATATTTGATATTTTCCCTCAAAACTAGTTTAGTGGATATCTCATTTCAAAAGAGCATGTTACCTAAAAAAACTAACCTTGGGAAATGAACTTCAAAGATGTGAGCATATGACTGACTAACTTTCCAAGGACGACCAATTTGAATGTGTAGTTCATGCAAGGCTTGATACACAGGGGTTAAGAGTTCCGGATCCATCAAAAGACTTTTTTCACGACGTTCAGACATCAACTCCATTACCCATAGCCTACACGACAAATAAAATTAAAAAACAACAAACATAGTATACATATAGTACATATATACTTGTAGTGTTACAAGAAACTTATAAAAACCTGATTGTATCACAGAGAGCACAAGGAGGTAACTTCTTATCGCGGCGAATCCGGTTATTAAAATACTCAGCATTGATTGAAGAATCTGACCATACCTACAGCCTGGGAAGTATGCACTAGACCATTTTTCCCTGGGAATGTTACGACAGTATTGAGCAACCCAAGGCCTTTCTAGATAAACCATTTCTTGAAGACCTTCTTCATATCTTGCTAGAGAAAACGCATATGTTGCTTTTTGGAAACAGTCCAACACTTCTTTATATTTTTCATCAGCCTTACTGATGGGTAAGTTCTTTTTCAAGTGGAAAAACAATAGCTATGATAAGAATCAGGGAAAACTTCAGGAATTGCATTGAACAAACCTTCTCCTCGGTCAGTCAAAAAGGTGATGGGACGATGGTCCACAACTTTTTTAAGATTGTCCATAAACCAATACCAATTGTCATTATCTTCACTATGAAAACTAATGCATATGCAAAAGGATAAAAACCTGGAAAAATATAATAAAAGACCATATCAATATGTACTTCATGTCTGCACCTTCAAATTATGTTATACATACAATGTACATCAATATGTACTTTATGTATGATGTGTATGATCCTAAAGTACATAAAAAGCAGTTACATATCAAAATATGTACCATATAAAAAAGTTACCTTGATTGCCGTTAAGACGTGTCACATCCATTAGACCTCCTTTAAACCTCCCCGTAAGAAATATCGCATCACAAAAGATCATTGGACGACGAAGTTTATAACCCTCTCTACAAGCTCCAAAGCAAAAAAAAAAGTCTGTTGAATCTCTTTGTTGTGTCATTGAAATCAAAATCAATATAAGACCCTGGGTTGGTTTCCCAAACAGCAGTGACCTACCAAACAAGATCAGTGTATGACTTTACATCATCACCAAAAATCATTTGATGCGATAACTCTAATACATGATATGCGTGGTGATACTTTATGTTGATACCTCCACCAACTTTAATATAATCCATAATCTCTTGTGGCTTTATGAGAGGGTTGTGCTTGACACGCTCATGAACTAAATGATTTACAAGCTTCCTCGAAACAGTTGGACTCCTCAACCTGTAACCAGCACCACAAGTGTGCCTACCCACGTAATACTTTATCTTAAACACATCCAAAGACCCATTCATGGAAACCGCATGAAACATCCAAGAGCAACAGTCATTGCTGCATCTTACTTTGAATCTCTCAAGTTCATTCTTCAATTTTTTAACCTTATATCCAGTCCTCAAACAATATTTCTCACATGCTAACCGAACAGCTACAACACCACCATGGAAGAGATGGTTTTTATCTCCAAAAAGATTCTCCCAACCATCAAAAAAAAGAACACTTGCAACCTCTTTACAATCTTTCAAATAATTGTTCCTAGCACTCAAAACCAACTCAGCACTGTTGTTAAGATAAGCACTTCTCAAAGAACTAGATGCACCAGATAAAACAACATCAACATGCAACTCAAAGAAATATGAATTCTTCGTAAAATGTAATGCAGCAAGCCCTTGAAGAGATACATCAGCAAGGACAAGGACTTTCACTCCATTTTCAACATAATTAACAACAATAGTTGATGGAGTCAACCAGCTCCACGTACTACGAATAGTAAACTTCAAATCTTCCAAAGTCGGAGATAACGTAACCAAATATGCAATATGGTGTTGCTTGTGGTATACATGAGAGTAGCAAAAGGTATTTGGATTGGAACCAACACCTGACATGTTGAACCTGAAAAAATGTGATCAAAATAAAATAACACAAACACAAAAATCAAAACATATATTTTAAGATGATAGGAATACTAAATCTACAGTACAACATAATATGTACTATTTTAGAAGTATCAAATATATTATAGATTCACACATAACAGACAAACAAAAGCATATTATATGCAGTGCAAACAAATATGTACTGATTCAAAAAAGGTATACCATACAGTATATATAACAAAAATAGCATACTATAAAAACAGTATATATCAAAAAGTTTAGAAAAACAGTATGTATTAATATGTACTAAAGAATCATTCAAAACATCCAGAAGAAAGAACAAAAATCATGATTTCCTGAAAAAATAAAAGAAAACCAAATAAAACCTATTATCAAATAACATGTAAAAAACTGAATACGACGATCTAATGAACAAAATAGAACGATTACAAAAATCAGTTTCAAAAATCAAAAGAAAAACTAAAACACGAATAAAAACGAGATCGATCATGGAATTCAAAAAATGTACATCATAGAAATCGTAATCGTCGGGATTTCAGTGTAAGAAAAAAAAACAAAATCATGAAATTAATTTGATTATCATGATTTCAGTTGAAAAAAAAAACAGAACAAAGCATAACAAAAATTATAAGAGCAGAGAAGAAGATTATAGAAAAATACCTGGAGATTTGAAATCGAAACCCTAAAACTGAAAAACACCAACTGAAGCAGAGAAAGAGGATATCGGATCTGTAAGTTACCGATTTTTTTTTGGAAGATTTGATTTCGGCTTGATTTATACGTTCGAACAAGAAAGGGTAAATATGGAATATTGAAAATGTAATTTCCATTACATTCACGTAAGTTGGACGAGCGAAACAGAAAATCAGTCCAAAAACTTTTTTTTGGACTAGGACATAAACCGGATTAGATGGATGGATTAAAAGGTAAATGGGTGGTGTATCTAGGATTACGTAGTAATTCCTAGGTTTCAGAACCCACGGACAGAACCGGATTTATCCAGAAAATGCTTTTCCCAAAAATGAATTTAATGGAAATTGAACCCATGATTACTAATATCCTAGATAGAGAGGTAAACTGAACCAACTCTCTTTTTGTTGTTTATTTTTATAGTTTTTATATATGTACTATTTAAATGCAAAAATCATACTTCCCCTTGTGTTACCATCTTTAAAAAACTTTTTTACTTATATATATGTATGTCGAATTTTGTTTACTTAAAAAACGAATTATACACGTACGTATGTCGCTCCGAATTATGGATCATTGACCGGATTTTTGACCGGATTTAACTTTTACAAATCCGTATAATATTCGTACGTTTATCGTTCCGTACGTTTGTCAAATTCTGAATTGCTAACTAGGTTCACTACTAATAGTTACTTAAACTAATAACACGGCTACTTAACTACTAATTAAATTCCAACTAACTTATTACTATGCGCACTCAAATTATTTAAATAAGAGCAACCCCATTAAACTGATATGGGCTACCCAGGGATATGATAATATTCCCTCCTATGGTTTATGCTTATCCTCAAGGATAAAAATCTGGAAAATAAGACTTGATGTTGCTGACATCCTCCCAAGTACTATCTTCATGGGATGAAGTGGGCCATTAAATGAGAAGTTGTTGCACTGAAAAAGTTGTTGCGGCTAATGATCATTTCTCCCAAAACTGGTTTCATGATGATTTGTCCTTGTTGGTCAACCAAAGGTAACTGTGGTGTAGTAGTCATTGTAGCTCCTACTTTCTTTTTAAGTTGATATACATGAAAAGCTGGATGGATCTTAGAATCAGCTGGCAGTTGGAACTTGTAAGCCACATGCACAATCTTTTCTATCACCTTAATAGGACCATAGTACTTTGCAGAAAGCTTGAGATTCTTCCTCAATACAATTGAAGTTTGCATGCAAGGCGGTAGCTTTAAATATACCATGTCATGCAATCTGAAACCTCTGTCATTCCTCTTCATATCAGAGAAATACTTCATTGTGTCATATGATTTCTACAAAGATTTCTTGAGTAAGTTAATTATTCTATCTCTCTCCTTGATATAATCTTCTACACCTGTTACAGAAGTTGTGACTTTAAGAGGGAATGTCTGGTGAGGGGGACTGCACCCATAGAGTGCTTCAAATAGGGTGGTATGTAAGCTAGTATGATAGTTGGAATTATACCACCACTCAGCAAGTGGAAGCCATTTATTCCATGTTTTTGGTTGGTATCATGTCATACACTTAAGGTAGTTCTCTAAACAAGCATTCACTCTTTCTGTCTGGCCATCATTTTGTGGATGGTAAGCAGTGCTGAGTTGGAGGGTGGTCCCAATGGCTTTGAATAAGTCTTGCTAGAAGTTGTTGGTGAAGATGGTAATTGATTTAACTCAACCAAACGTTAATTTTAGGATTTGAATTCAATTCCAAGAATTTGATTACCCCATAATTGAATTCCTAGGATTCCAATTCTTCCAACCAAACGAGGTGTATTAATAATGGACATTCATATGATTTTGGCTCATAAGATATGTATGGATTATTTCTTGATACAATAGTTTAGCGGTAGAAGTAAAAGCAAACCGACCCAGACCAACCCACTTTGGCCCTGCTCGGTAAAGAAGAGAAATCCGCAGTTATAAAAAATATGGAACCGTGCCTATATTACTGGCGCCCCTATGAAATTATTTTTATTAAAAAAAACAATGCCCTTACTTACGTTTTCACATTCTAAGTATAGATGGCTTGCAAAACAGTTAGTGATTCATTCCTGATAGATGATCTATTGAAATGGTTATTCTCACAGTATCTCACTACTTCGACCCCATTTTCTTTTAAATATCCAGAGGATAACAAAGTTGAAGTTAATGTTTTGGTAATATGTTCCTTTTAGGCTGTTCAGCATGCTTACCAAAAATTAGTACATTTTGATACACCAAATTTCATCATTTACCAATCCTAATTTCAATCATTAATTTTTAACTGTTGATTTTTAAAGTCGTAGATTGTGGTTTATACTCTTCAGTTTGTGTTCATTATCGGTAGGAGTATGGAGCACTTTAAGATATAACGAATAAATCACCGAAAAATTAATTCCAAATATATTTTTCAAGGGTTTAATTAAAAAAAATCATATTAAAATTATGAGATAGTGCGAGAATAACCGTACTAATAAATCCGTAAATTTTACGGCACAGTGCCAAAAGATCCGGTTTGGCTAGGTTACCACCAGACTCGGTTGGGTACTGTAAACGGTGGAAATGAGCTAAATGGAGTTTTCTGAAAATTCTATCAGTCTATGCTGGTAATGGCTGTTCAATCTTTATCCTTACTGAAATGGGCATTCCATCATCATCATCACCATTATCCAACCATTACATCATCTATGGCTTCTTCTTCTTCTTCAAATTCAAAAAGATTGTTTTTTTATTTGCTGCTTCATTCACAGACACAATTACAACATTATGATCCTATTCCTATTCCTAGGTTAATAAGAATAGGAGGAGGATCAGTACTGTATTCAAGTAATAATAATAATCATATCCCTCAGCAACAACGATTACAAATCAAAGTCTATTCAAGTAGTAGTAGTAATAGCAGTGATGGCAACACAGATTTTCTTGAATTATCTGATGAACACCTTATGAATCAGTGTGAAATGGATACTTTTAAATCTTCTGGTCCTGGAGGAAAACATCGTAATATGCGTGAATCTGCTGTTTACTCAAACATCTACCTACTGGCATCATTGCCCAGGTAAATTATTCAATAATAGAAAATTTCATTAAATTCACTATTTTTGATTGATTTTATTAAAAGAATTGCTATTGTTTGGGCAGGCTGCTGAGGATTGTTCGCAACATAAGAATCGTGCATCAGCGATGTCTCGTCTCTCCGCACGCTTTTATCTCTTAAAGGTTCATTTTGCATTTGCTTTACATAGTAAGGAATGTTAGATGTTGTATAGTGTAATATCTGCTGAGTAGTCTAGAGGGTTCTTTAGCAGGGCAGGTCTTGAGGCAAGTCTACCAAGACTTTGTCTTGGGGCATCACGGCATATTAGGGCAACAAAATAGGATATTTCAAAGGGGCTTTTACCTTTGTAAAAGAAATGATGGTCTAATGGAGACAAGCCAGAGATCCATCAAATCAATTACTTTGTTAATACTGCTTGATTATTGCTGCTTTGGATCTTTTAAGTTGCTATGACAGTGCTGTATTTGATAGTAGTATGGTTTATCCTCTTACTTCTTTGTTTCATCATTTCTAGAGTTGCTTATGTAACCATCTCATGTTATTGTTTAAACCCTAAACGTATTAAAAAGATCAAGAAACAAGTTGTTCATGGCCCTAAACCAAACTACAAACCGGACTACAAATCAAGACCGTAGGTTAGAATCCAATCCTTCGTTTCAAAGCTACTGCTAATGATATGAAATCCATTCATGATCGCAATACCGTTCCTCGCCTTTTACCACATTTCCTTCACTGGTCTAAAGAATATGGTACATACATATTTCTCGTATAAACATTTAGGCAAAGTTCAAATCGGAATCTTCGATAGTGTATGCTTTGATTTTATTTTTATTTTTAATCAATTGATATATTTTGTATTACAGGTAAAAGATTTATTACTGGGTAGGATGTGTTTAACAGATATGGATATGATAAAAGAATTGCTTTCATCAAAATACAGTAAAGATACAGGGAAATCATGGTTACAACGACAAGGATGTAAACATTTTATTGGACGACATTTGTTAATGGCGAATGGCGAAGACTGGTACCACCAAAGACATATAGTTGCCCCGCTTTCATGGCTGATAAACTTGAGGTTTTATAAAATGATTGATCATATTAATATTGAATAGGTATTCTCTATACTTATCTTCGTCCACATATATCTTGCTCGGAAAATCATAATGACCGGTGGATTATTATCAACCAACAGTGTGATGTGGAGACGAGCTACCGATGGGGCAACAACTGAGATTTTGCCTCGGGGCAGCAAAATCTCAGGGCCGGCTCTGTTCTTTAGGTTCTTACTTCTTCATATGTCAATATGTTGAATGTATGGTTATGAATCCATGAGCTTTCTTTTTTGTAGGATGTCGCTCTACTAGGCTTAGATGAGTAGCAGATGACAATTGGAGTGTTTGCTGATGGAATGCATGTTTTTTCTTCTTCTTTTTTTGAACTAGTCAGGAATACGTTAGACCTTAGTTGCCCTGAACTCATTAACGCTATTCTGAGAGAATCATCTGATAATATCAGCGGAGATAGACCTCCTGTAGTTAGCCTACAATATCAATACGTCAATTGAGTTTTTATAATTTGAAATAAGATGATTGTTTTAAGTATGCAATTTCTGCATATAATGCTTCGGGCAATCCTAGCGTCAAGGAGTGCCTCAACTGTGAAAATCTGATGGAAACTCACAGATGTCAGTAAAGCTGAGTTGACTGCAGCCATGGTCACCTAGATCACGTTGCATTCTCATCATAACCTTGAAGCCTCAATCCCTTAGAGTTTTTTTCTCAGCCAACGATGCAACATAATTTTGGTTGTCGCACTCTTAAACTTGAATCTTTTTTTGTCTGAAATTCTCTCCAAATTTCTAAGTTAAGTTCCTTTGAGTCCCAAATTCTTGTGCAGAAGGTCATGTTTCCTGAACCACTTATTTCAACTTGGGAACTCTATTACTTTTAACTTTTGGTATTGTTGTGGAGGAATGAGTTGTACTCAGCTCCTAAACCGGTGTTCTCGTGATTTATTTACCCTGAAATGTGAGGTTTTGAGCTCCATATGACCTGAAAACTCCTATAACATCAGATTTCTCACCCCCATCTCATAGATTCTCCTTTATCTCTTATCCAATCAGTTTGACTTTATACAGAGCCCCCAGTTCATATTTCTCCTAAGATGAAATTTAAACATAAGTTAGGTTGAATCTGAGATTTTCGGTTGAATTTGTAAAATCATGCCCACTGTGAACTTTATCTCCCTCGTCTCTGTAACTTAGCCGCAGGATTTAAACCAGAGCTCTTGTATCTTTCTCCACTTCTATTTTGTAGAACCATTGAATGCACGACTCTTACTTGGTGCTATAAATAACATTTCATGGGTTTTGATGCAGGGTATGAAGCCTCTTAGATAAGATGGATAAGTGACTAGAGCAATGACATCGGCGTCAGTCAATCCGGTTGAGGTTTTGTGCAGGGTATGAAGCCTCTTAGATTAGATGGACAAGTGACTAGAGCAATGAGAGTTGTATTTTGCTGTGGTGCCATGAAAGCTCTGAATGAAATTGAAAAATATGCTTTCCCTCCATACTTTGTATTTGGTGCAGTAACTGAAAAATTAAACCCTGTACTTTTTTGTAAAAAGCCCCTTGACTGCGACAGTTCACGCTTATCATACCGGTTTGAAGACTGGAACTATGATGATAACAGATGATCCTGGTTCATGACTAATATAATAACAAATATTTTTATAGGTTCATCATTCTTCCCACTCTACCTGCATAATTGTGTTATGTGCATTCTGATGCTAAGACTCTATATATGTTTCTGGGATCCTATGGCCGGATATGCCCCGGTAGTGAAATTAGCTTGACTCTATGTTTGGCAAAATCTCATCAGTGTTTGAGAAAAATTTACGGCAGAAGACAGTCCAAAGTAATTAGGGATCGCTTGTACTAAGGGAACACCATGGGGCTCTTCTGAATGTCAAACGGAAGGCCTTCACACCACTATGCTGATTTTCCCAGTTCCCCCAGTCCCCGGGATTGTTGCGGTACCGATTTTTGCGATGGAAAAACGAAGAAAGAAAAGGGGGTAAAACTAAAAGTACAACAAGTTCAACAATCATTCATCCATGCATGCAGTGAAGGTAATCAATTAGTTCTAATCATCAAACAATACCCACTCTGTACTTATTTGTGTCTCTAGTTTACATGAAAATAGAGAAGTGGTGGAAGATGTACAAATGGTTGATTCCTCTGGAACTTCAGAATCTTCATGACTTATAACCGATTTATCGTCGTAGTCGACAATCGAAATGGAACTACTTACTTCTCCCATGTTGTCATTTACATATTGTTCCATGACCAAAACATGATCAATTGTTAGAATCTTAGCAGTCTGAAACTTCAATGCCAGTTTTATACTAGTACTACCTATTACTCTATTGTACTTCTGGAAGAAATCAGATAGTTCACAGCTTTGTCGACAAGCTTTCTTAAGTAACTTAAGAGCTTGAGCTTGTATTGCATGATCTTTGATATCGAAAAACGAATTCGCAAGAGTTGCAACTCCTTCGCAAAAGTTTGCATAAACTTGCGAAGTCTCTTTTAGTATATTATGTAGAGCAGCTCGAGTAAGACCGTCAGAAGGAGATATGATATCTAGTACTGAAGAGCAGTTTAATACCTGATCAAGAAAGAGTTGAAGCTTGGGCAACCCATGAAGATTAATCTCCATTGTATTCTTATCATGTTGTGGTACAAGCTTGCCAGCTTGGTTCATGAACCAACTCATTCTTTCTTCAATAAAACTTGCATAATTATGGAGGAAAAAATCATGGTTGAGGTGGCGGTGGCGGCAGCGGTGTCGGTGGTGTTGGCTTAAGATTTCAAGATGACCATTAAGATGAGATTTACGGAAACCTTGTTCAAACTTACGATCACCACCACGAAGCAAACGATGTACTAGTAAAAGCATTTTGAGTGCAACAAAATGATTCTTAGTTTTACGGAGACGATTCGATATTTTCCGAGAAAGGTATGGGATTGAAATGGAAGATGGAGATGAGTTTGATACAAGAAAAAGGATTTCATGAAGTTGTTTATCATCAATAGGGAGTTGATCATGAGTTGTTGCACGTAGTATAGCAATATCTATGTCTGATAAATAACCATCTTTTCTATATATCATGGCTTTGCTTATTGATGCTTGATCTTTTACTGACCCAACAACTAATCTAAGTTTGTTTTGTACATCCATATATGATGATGATGATGATGATGATTGATTCTTGCTTAATAATCCAAACATGTCTGCAGATTAAGGGAGTGGTAGTATTATATATTATGACAACAGTGTGTATGAAAGGGGGTTTGTGTTTCAAGAATCAAATCTTTGATTAAAATAAGGTAATTGTGTTTGGTTTTTTTTTCTCTCTAAAGGGAGTGACTTAAAAATTTAACGTCCATAACCATAATAGTTGAAGAAATTTTTTTGTTTTATTGTTTTATTAATTAGTGTATGGGGATTGAAGTTCTTTGTCAATTTCCATCCTTCTTACATCTTGGGGCCTCCATTTTTCTTACATCTTGTGGGCATCAAGGTTATCGGCAGAGCCTAAATTAAAAATAGGAGAAGCAGAAAAACAAAAAGTCTAATTAACTTTAGAATTTTCTAAATTTATAAAATTAATAAGCAGAAAAAAGTAAATTTATATAATTTTGTAAAAATACATAGAAATAGACTTTAGAATTGATTAACTTTTTTCAAAGCACCTTATTAGCCTTGTAGAGTTTGAAAAATCTCTTTTTACGTTAAAATGTCTTTTCCTTTCAGCATATAAGGTTAAAATTTCGTATTTCAGTTCCATAAAATAACTGGTAAAACCACAGGATCTAAATAACCAACTCCATAGTACACATCCAAGACAACACATATACACAAACTGGGTAATCCGTCCTATAAAAAATAATATTTTATTCTTAAAATTTAACCTATTTTTTAAAAATAAATAAAAATATCATTTTTTCTAGAGACTCAACACTTTTCTACTTTGGGATTTATAGAAAATGAAAATATAATATTCTAATAGTCAACCCTATTAAACAACAACATATATGGTTTGTGTGTTAGTAGTTGTTTGTGGAGAAGGAACCTCATTCTTAAAGAACATGGTTCTTTTTCTTTCTTTCTCTCTTCATTCTCTATCAATGTTTTTATGTATATATCCCCATTACTTTGAAATGTCCTCACATTCACAACACACTACTACTCTCAACCTCACTCCAAGCTTTACTTTTGATTTGACTCTTAAGAGTGGCTAGGGTTCTTTGTGCTGCTTATTTTTAATTCAACTAGCTTCTATTAATAATAATTACATGGTTCAAATAAGCTTTTCAAGAAAGAAAGAAAAAGGATGATGAAGAAAAAATATGCATGATTTTTCTTCTTTTTTTTACTTTGTGTACGTTCTCCACATTCATCTTTTTAATCTGCTTCCCTTACGGTTGAGTCAAAACGATGTAGCCTCTTTTCCGTTTTGTGAACGATTTGTCCGTCCTTGCTTGACCTGCTTTAGATACAAAAATATAACAGTGAGTCTTTTATTGTTGTCTAGAACAGAATTTCTCTGATGTGAAATTGTGCATACAAAATGTACCTCGCTGCGTCTGTTGTGATGTCTCCTTGTTTTCCAGCAACGAAGCGCATTACAACCACCAGCACTGCTGCCTGATTCATACCCCCTAAAATAGAGATCGAGAGAGCACAAATGAGTAACAAATATTGTTGTACCTTTTCTAATTATCTGCAAAATATGGACATTGAACAGCTCCCCATGCTTAGGATGATTCTTGGAACTCTTTCAAACCTATAAAACATTCCCGAAGTTGGGAATTCGAGAGTACAAATACACACCATTCATACAACTTTTTCATGCAACCCATTGCTGTTTAAATCTTGAGTTAGAAAGCTGAAAATTCAGTAACTTTGGTGTCATTATTTACTGATATTATCTTATACATTAAAGTGCTACTTTTCAATTTCATTCGGCGAAGAGAGGCACCGTAGAGAAGAAAGCTAGCGTGAAACTAAATTAAGAGAAGAAAGCTAGCATGACACTCAATTAAGAGCAGCAGAGATTCAGCAGTGCCCAAAAGACAGCAGACTTTCTTAATATTCAAACCGTGCATTTAAAATTTTACTCCAGTATTTCACCATCTAAATCGAGAGAGGTTTCTAACTTTCTATTGCAGATCAAAACTACTGCAGATGCATGGTTATTCTAAAGAAAATTACTGAAAAGTGTAGGATAATTAGAGAGAGAATGACTTACAGGTTTTCTTTCTTTGTCTTGCTAATAATGTTATCGTGCAATAAGCTTGGAGACATGGGCCAATGATCAAACCTTTGACCTCCTTGTTCCTTCAGGAAATGCCTTCCACCATTAAGTTCATGATTCAGCTCCTCATCCCAATCTTGGGAAGATATCCCTACTGCTACTTTAACTGCCTGATTATGACCACAGATGCCATCTTCCGGGAGTATTTGATTTTTCTCTGGTTTCAACCTACTTAATGATTCAGCACTTCCCCTCTCGGCAGTCTTTAAGTATGCACTGTTCATCCTCCTCTCTTCAATAATGTTTTCTGCTCTTTGTGGTGGTGTATCTTGCTTCCTTTCTTTCATGTTATGTCTTCTAGGGTCTTCCTGAAACGAAGAGTATCTAATCTGTTCTAGAACTCTACTTGGAAGATTATTTTCCGAACCATTAGAAAACTCTTTAGCTAATAAATCTAGTTCCCGTAACAGGTCTGGATGTGAATGACCATTTCCTTTGTACCGCAAATTCCCTTCTTCTATCTTTATCTTGTTTGCTTCAGTCTTCTCCAATGGCATTGAAAAATATGGCAAACTGAGAGGCTTCCCTGTTTTTATGGAAGCCTCCCCTTCTGCCAGTAGTCCTATTTTAACTTCCACACTGTGTCTCAAAACAATTTCTATTGAATTTGTAATACTACTTAAAAAACCCTCAGCTCTGGATTTGATATCTTCGTCGTTAAATTGGATTGAAGCAATCATGACACCTACAGAGAGAATATCTCTTAGATTAGACTGCAGAGAGAGGATGATTTGGTATGGACAGTAATCATCATTTAAATACCAATTAAGAGAAAGTTTCAACTTTCGAAATCCTATAATGAATCAAAATCCTAAAAATCTTTTGTTCTCCAGCTAATCTCAAAAACAAATGCAAAAGAACAGACAACTAGCAAAACCATTTAATCTGTTTGAGAACTTAATACGACGACATTATCTTAGAGACACAATTTTCAACTCCACTCTGTTGAAGTTCAGTACTCTTATGCTGAATGACAGTTTCACTTGAGTTAAAAGGAAACACGTAAAGTTGACAACATATCCAAACTAAATCCAAGCAAACAACTAGGTATTACCTTTGATTTTTGAGATTGATACAAGCCTTGCATGCTCGCGAAGCAGCTGTCTCAACGTCTTTGAGTGGCATCTGTCTATACATCTCTCCCAGATATCATCCAACTTGTCTGGCCTTATATATTTGAGGACACTGCTGCCAGAATAAACATTATTGTGAGAGGTGGCAGATGTATCTCCTTCGACAAACTGATTACACGACACGGTCGAATAACCATCAACTGTTTTAGACAATGAAGTTGAAGAAGATGTAGATTTCTGTAGATGATCACACTTCTTTCTATGGACAGAAAACTCTCTCGAAGTACTTGTTTGTTCTTCCTCTGTTGTCTTAGAGCTCTGTCTTCTACAACTGCTTGAATGAGAAAGATCTTGAGATGGGACAGAACCTAGTTGCAGTAAGGCAGCTGTGAACCAGGTCTGCCGCTCACTTGAAACCCTGAGCTGCTTTTCAGCTTCTGATAGAAGCTTCAGAGATTGCTTCAATCTTTCTACTTCTGCTTCAGTCACTGAAATTCCCACCCTAAAAGTTAAATAACTAAAAAGAAAGAAGAGAACAGACAGAAGGACCAACCATTATCGAATGATATCCTCGAATAACCCATGTGATGTAGAAAATGATCTAGTGGCTATTTGTTTTTGTTTGTACTAACTAGGTTTCTTAAAGAAGTTCGCACATAAGAGAGTTTTGTACTTACAACTTCGCCCACCAAAGAATGAACCACTGCCTTTCGAGTCCACCATACAGTAAGTTCCAGCAATAATATCCATAATAAGGCCTGCTAATTGAGACGTCAATGACATCGGATCAACGCCTGAATCCATTAATTGTCTCGCTTTCCTCACTGTTTCAGCCGTTTCTGATGACATAGCCAACTCCAACAGATCAAGTAATTTATCATCTGACACCACACCAACCTATGAACAAATCATGCCTAATATAAGTATTGTACTAATTAAAAGTTAGGCCAACACGAGCAAAAAACTATTTCATACAGATCCTCTTTTCTGACATAGAGCAGATAAAATGTATCGGATAAAAAGTCAGAGAAATGGAAGAGCAAACTTACAAGTTCATTTACTAGAGACGTGTCAATTCTTTTCCCAAGCAAACTCAACTGTTCTAGAATAGTTTCTGCATCCCGAAGTGAACCATCTGCATTCAAGGTGATCAGATCCAAAGCATGTGACTCAAATTCAAGGTTCTCCTTTGCACATAGCTTCTCCAACCTAGTTGAAATATCAGCATCTTTGATCTTGTTAAATAGGAATTTCTGACACCGGGAAAGTAGTGTGCGTGGAACATTTTCAACATCAGTTGTTATAAATATGAAAACAACATGTGCTGGCGGTTCATCAAGAAACTTTAGAAGTGAGGACCATGCTTTGGGAGGTAACAAGTGACACTCTTCCACAATAAAGACCGTGTAATGTGCAGAATGCGACGGTGGTGCCATTATTAGAGCTTTCATCAAGTACCTAACTCGATATAGAGCTTTCTTATTGGTGGCCACCACTTCTCTTAGGTCTCTACCTTTTCCAGATAGGAAATCAGTGCATTCCCTACATATTCCACATGGCTTAGCTTCTTCAGTAGCCAGGCAATTCAAAGAAGAAGCGAATATCCTTGCTGCGGATGTTTTTCCTGTTCCCTTAGGTCCATGGAAAAGATACACTGGAGCAATTCTTCCTCTTGAAATTGAATTAGTTAGTGACTGAACCACAATTTTCTGCCCAATTAAATCATGGAAAGATGTAGGTCTATACTTTTCACTCAAGCTCCTAAAATGGTCCGGCTTGCTCTCTTTATTTCCTTCTTGAGCTGCATCCTCTGAACCTCCAGGGCTTCTACAATGTAACGACCATCTCCTTCCATCCAACCGGCTCAAGGCCTCCAAGTCAAGCTCTTCAAAGTTAGTTGAAAGATCGCCATCACTTTCCTCCGTACCTATAGATGATGTTCCTCTGCCATCACAACTGTAAGTCAGCAACTGCAGACCTTTGGCAGACTTCGAGACAAGCTTATGCTTGTTCGATCTGGATGAGTGATGCTTATGATACACCGTTCGGCTTCCACAGAGAATGCTACTTCCTTTTCTCCTTAAAGTTTCAGAAAGTGAAGGAGAATGGAAACTTCCAAGGCTCCTGTGCTTAGGTGACCTTGACCAATAGCAACATCCTTGGTTCGCTGGTAAATCTAAGGGGTCTAAATCCCCATCAGCTGAAGCTGTGGTTCCATCCCAAGACTTGACCATACTAGGATTTCGGTGTCCATATATATTTGGAGAACTGGTTGATACAGGTGTACAGGAAACAGAAGATTCTACTTTCTTCGTATTTCGTAAGTGCTTTGGGGTGTTGGAGAAAATTTCATAATTAGACAGCAATGGAGATGCAGATCTTGAACTATATGTACTTTTTCGATTCAAGTCACATTCTGAACTTTGTAGGTCCTCGGAGTTGCAATTTTCCGTGTCGTCAGAATGCTCAATAGGTGCATGCTCTTTCTCTAAGCAGATGGGTGGACGCTTCAGAGGCTTCAAGTTTCTGAAATTGTGCTTCCTTGAAATTGTTGACCTCCTCTTGAACTTGGTTCCTGTTCGTCTCATCGGTTTCATTAGGTTTGACTCTCTGACTTTGAAAAGCATTCGAGGATCGTCGAGATATGTCTCACTCTTGGAATCATCATGAGTATTGTTCAGGCTATCATTTACACTTTCAGACTCTGACAACATATCTTTCCCATCTAACTTCACCCTGCTTTCACTCGAATTGCCAGGTTGAAACCTCCAATTGTATAATGATACCATTTTAGGAGTCTCATCGCGTTGCAAAGATAAGTGAGACCCAACCTCAGGATACCCTCCAGAGCTTAGTCGACTAGAGTTTCCTGGGGCTCCTTTAACCCACTTCTCTCGAGAAGCTACAAATGAAGATCTAGAACTCGAAGGAGACTTCAATGAAGAACTAGTCTCAGGGTCACGCAAAAGCCTTGCTGCTTTACGAAGAGAAACAAGTTCCTTCTTCCAATGAAGCTCACTTGGTTCAACGCTAACAGTCGACATTTTTCTCACGAAGTTTAAAAGACTGGCCTAGTCACTGTTTGCAAAGCCAATTGTATACTTAGCCAAAGACCTCAATTTTCTCATATGTGTAACCCATTACACCTACAGATGATTGTTTCGATAACCGTCTTAAATTGTGCCTTTCCAGAACCTCAAAACCTAAATTATAATTGTTATGGACGTCTCGATCTCAAGACAAGTATTAACATACAGAACCTGCAAAAAAATAAACACCTTAGGTATCATCATCAGTACATTATGCAGTGACCAGAGAAACTCAACCTGATATGAGCAAACAGTAATCATATCCATCCAAAAAAATTCCAAAAAACTAAAATTATCAGTGTGGGATGTTATGGAAGCAGACATCTAATAGTCAAATCTAAATGTTATTCCATTCTTCTAATCACTATGAAAATCAACATTGAAAATGAAATGGGGCTAACTCAAGATTCAGTATTTCACATTAAAACATTGCTAATTGAAAAAAAAAAAGAATGAAGCTTCTGAAGAAAGAAAGAAAAAAAAAATATACCTTGTAAAATCTGTCTGCTTTTGTGGTCTAGCTAGCACAATACCAGGCCTAGTACAAGAAGAAGAAGAAGAAGAAGAAGAAGAAGAAAGGATTGAATAATAGAATGGGGGTTTGCAGCATTTAGCAGAGAATGAAAAAAGGAAAGATCTTTTTTAAAGATCTGAGAGAGTATAAGTAGTTCTTTCTAGGGTTTCATTTTGTTTTTAGAGTTTAGTGCTGCTGCTGCTGCTGTCTGAAATATAATCAAATTCTCCCTCCAAATACGCTGAGATTCTGTATAAAAAAAACAGTAAGAGAATCTAATTAATTTATTACACCAAAAGATCTGCAAATATCGCATGCGTTATTTGAAAGTACACACTGTTGGGGCACATGGTTTTGTGTAAATGCAGATATAAAAAACCTGCCTTTATTTATTCTTTTTTCTTCTTGTGTATGGGGGGCATGACAACATGGAAATAACCTCTCTTGATCAGCTCCAGCCAAAACTCTTTGATATAGGGGCTCCCATATCAATAGAGGGACTCCCAGTTGAGCCGAGGTGACCCAATTTTACGATAAGGGATGTCCTAGGGGGTAAAGTTAAATGTCCATTTTATCCTTATACCAATTAAAACTTAAACTCTTTTTAAAAAAAATCATAACTTTTAAAAACTTAAACAAAAGAAAACCTATCAAAACCCAACCGTAATCTCCCTCGATTCATCGGCGATTCGTAAAATTCATCGACGATTAAACTCAACTCAACAATTCGAGATGAAGAAGCATACTAAAGGCGTTCAAGGTAGTAGTGATGGCAATCAACCCTGCTCCTTTCAACCTAATCAAGAGATTGAACAAGAAATCGACAGTGACAAGCAAAATCAAGCACCGAAAAGTCCAACAATGGTGTATCTAAGGTATTGTAGAAAACCCATGTATTCTTAGAACTTGTAATTGATTTATTCGCATGTTTGATCATGATTTTGGGCAAAAAATATTGCACACAGTTGATATTACGGTTGGGTCCGTGTCAAAACCCAACCGTAATATTTCATGTTCTTGAGTATTACGGTTGGGTTATTTTCAATACCCAACCGTAAATCAAAGGGAAGAAGATGAATAGTTCTGGATATTACGGTTGGGTTTCAATAGATAACCCAACCGCAACTAATTTGCGCCAATTTTTAAAAACAACTTACGGTTGGGTTTGTAGAAAATCCCAACCGTAACAAAGAGCGTCCATAAAAATTTGGTTTGAGTATTACGGTTGGGTTTTTTCTTAAAACCTAACCGTAACATATGGACCACCTTTTGTACTTATATTTTTAACCCAACCGTAAATCAAAGGGAAGGATGAATAGTTCTGGATATTACGGTTGGGTTTCAATAGATAACCCAACCGTAAATAAATTGCGCCAATTTTTAAAAACAACTTACGGTTGGGTTTGTAGAAAATCTCAACCGTAACAAAGAGCGTCCATAAAAAATTGGTTTGAGTATTACGGTTGGGTTGTTTCTTAAAACCTAACCGTAACATATGGACCACCTTTTGTACTTATATTTTTACGGTTGGGTTTTTCTCAAAACCTAACCGTAAAATATGGGAGAAAAATTACGGTTGGGTTTTGAGAAAAAACCCAACCGTAATTTTCCTGTGTAGCGAATATTTTTTTTGTTGAAGTTGAATTGCTTTCAAATTATCTAACTTGTATTGGTTGTGTGTTGTAGGAAGAATAAGAGGGGTAATAATTTAATACCTATTTCTCACACTCCAACCCCTCGCCACGGAAAGCATTTAGGGGTTCAGAAGAGAGGCGTGACCAAGACCCATAATCCCTCTTTTGAGGTAGGTGGTAGTGTTCCTCAAATTGCAGAAGAGGAATATAATGTGTTTCAAGGCTTGGGTGATCTACCAACACCCAGAGGTTCTCTTGTGATTAGAGAACCACCACAAGAGCAACAACACGAAGAATAAGAGGGGGACAGAGAAGAACATGTCCCTCAAGGCAAAGGTAAAGAAATTAGAAAAGAAAAGGCAAAGAAAAGGGTTGCCAAAGAAATTCCGAAAGAAAAGGCTGAACCTCAACTGTGGCCTAAAAAGAGGAATGGAGGACTATGGGGTGAGGCCCCAGACAAATCTGCAATATTATTTGGTTATCCCCATTCATGGGCTGCCAAAGTTGCAGCGACCAAGGTATTATTGTAATTACTTCTCTTATTCTGTAAAATTTTTGTTTTTTAACTTTTGTAAGTAAAACAAATTTGTTTTTATTCTTTGTAGGATCATACACAGGCGATCAAGAAATTGGTTCGTCAAAGGGCTCAACATTGGCCCTTAACTGATGAATGTACTGTTGTACAAATTCTGGTAAATGGTATCGGGTTAGCTCCCGGAATTACACATTCAATGTGGGAGTATGACAGTGTCGTATGCGCAGCGTTCAGGGAACGTTATTGGCCTGAAACCGATACGTTTCATCTCCCATTCGGCGAGATGACTATAACGCCGGATGATGTCCAATCAATTCTTAGGCTGGAGGTGGAAGGTAAATGTGTGTTTGAGGGTTTTGACAACAACATGTCCTGGAGTGATATTTATGCACTTGTCAAAGAAACACTTGGATGGGAGAAGACCGAAGCTGAATCGGAATTTAAATTGGTGAGTGGAGATAAACCGGGGATGCCAAAGAAGAAAGTTCAATCCATGAGCAAGAAAATATTGTTGCGGTCACTACGGGAGAATTTTGGAGGGACCGCGAAGTTGGAAATGGCTGGGGTCGTCATAGATGACACCAGAGGCATTCGAACAGCCAGAGCTTATCTGCTATATATGATCGGCACCATCTTCTTTGGTGACAACTCGGGCAACAGGGTGAACGTCCAGTATCTACAATGGCTTCAGGGTGATCTCGGGATGACCCATCAGTACTCGTGGGGAACTGCCACCCTGGCCTACCTACTTGCTAACCTTCGAAAAGCTACGAGGGTCAGGGGAACTGAAATTGCCGGTAATACCGGTCTGCTTCAGGTAATTTATTGTTTGAATTTGAATGTTCAATTTTAATTTATTTTTTTCTCATTTTCTTATATTAATATTAATTATCTTTATAGGCATGGGTATACGATCACTTTCCCAGACTGGCCCCTCAAACAAGCGTTGATGTTAATGGACCTACGGGAAAGAAATTCGTCTTCACCGGGACGCAGGCAAAATATAAAGAAGTGCTCATAGCAAAGATGAGAACAGAAATTGATGCTTTCACGGTTGATGATGTTGTTTTCGACCCTTATGTGAAGATTAGCATAGAGGGTGATGGACATCTTGAGGATTTACGTGAATTGTCGGACGTGGCAGGCTACAACGGCCCTTTGTATCATCCGTTTGGGTACGTGATGTCCAACCCACGCCGAACTCTCCGGCAATATGGATACGTCCAAACAACGGTGACACGCGAAATGTTTAAATTGTGTGTAAATGGGTCGATGATCGAAGGGCCAAACATCGTGTTAAACTATGAGCCCACGCCTTCAGTCGCGGTTTGGAATAACCGCACTGATCCGAAATACCAAGTCCAAAGGAATGAGTTAACTCCCTCTCCGGGCACAAAAGAGGCTGCAGAAGATTACTTGGAGTGGTATCGCCATTTTGGTCATCCAACTATCATCAACAATGATCCTGAGACTCTGGCAATCAACACAAGAGATGGTTTCTGGAAGAAGGCATATTTCAATTTGGTACGTATATTATTTTTGTTATTAATGTTTTTAAGATTTATTACGAAACACTCATCCTACTTTTATTTTCATATGTGAATAGAAAAAGAAAGCCGTTGCATTGGCGGACTCTATTAATCCATGCCTAAGCACAATTGATGTGAGGACGCCTGACCAACTCCAAGCTTTGATTAGGGAGGTTCATCATGAAGTTGAGGATGTGCAGCGGACTTTAAAGAGGAGTAGACCCGGTCCAAGAGGCGCGACTAGAGATGCGAGTACTACGAGAAGAGAGCCCCAAGCATCGGATGAAGAGACACATGATGAAGCCGTGGGTGCGCAACGTGGTGCTCGTACTCGAGGCGGTCGTGCTGGGGCTCGTACTCGTGGCGGTGCTGCTCATCGTAATGTTATGAGCAAAAAAGAGCTCGTCAAAGTCATCGACCTACCCCTCCTCCTTCTCCCTAACTCTATGTCTATGGTTTTGTTTTGTATGTGTGAATTAGTTGTACCTTTAATGTGAAGTTAGATTTGAAGTTTGAAAATTTATTTGATTAATTTATTTGTTTAGTTGTACTCTTCTCAGACTCTTCTAGGCAAAACCCAACCGTAACACCTAAAAATGAAAATATTGCAGGTTTACGGTTGGGTTTTGCCTGGAAACACAACCGTAAATCTGTCACATTTTAATACTACAGTTTTACGGTTGGGTTTTCATCCAAAACCCAACCGTAATATGAAAGAATAACTTTACGGTTGGGTTTTGGCTGAAAACCCAACCGTAAATATATGACCAGAACACATAATTTCCGTAGGATATTACGGTTGGGTTTTTAGCCAAAACCCAACCGTAAATTTTACTGGATAACTTTAAATATGATTCTCTAATTTGTTTGTTTTTCGTTTTTTCTTTGTTTGAATGACCCAATTTACCTTTAATCTAGTTAAAATGATTGAATAAGTTCAAATTTTTGATTTTGAAAC
>JAJJMC010021415.1:0-29016 GCA_023531435.1 Papaver californicum | reverse complement strand
ATTTTCAGATTAGTCAGAGATATTTTATGTATCTTGACAAGGCAATGACATGAATTGACAATACACCTACCAAATTTCAATGCAAAGATGTCAGTGATATTTAATTTTTCTTGACCAGGCAATGACATGAATTGACAATACAACGACCACATTTCAGTGGAAAGATTTATTTTCAGATTTGTCAGAGATATTTTAAATAACTTGACAAGGCAATGTTATTAAATATATTATTGTTCTCTATTTAATCCCAATACCTTATTTGTTTACTTCATAACTTACCTACAACCATGTCAACATTTCATTCAGCCGAAGACTTGGCTATAACAAAATCCTGGTATTACGAAACATTACGTGAAGATGTTATAGTCGGAATTGTTGATCCAGAAACTGTATGGGGGAGGATCCACAGACATTTCGGTGAGGAATATGGAAATGCAACCCAAAGATCTATTCTACAGATTTATGATAGATACCAAGTTAGTCGAAAGGGAATAGCTGATTATGTATCTATACAACAACGGATCTTGAACGACACCCATTTAGGATTATCGATCGAACAGTGTGTAAGTATCCATACCATTACAAAATTTGTCTCCTCCAGCATTAACAACAATTACAAATAACCCCTTATTTTACTGTTTCTTTGGTTGTGTAGGAGGAAATTGCTAAAATGCACTACTTTCACGAAATGGGAGAAGAATTCATATTTGTAGCAAGCTATGAGTTCATGAAATCCAAAATGTAATCGCAATTAACTCCTAACATTATCAATTGAAGTGAATGTTCAACGGTTCATTATTTTTAGAGTTTCAATTTTTTTAATGCTAATGACCTCGTAATATCCCCTGAATCGTCGTTAAATGAACAATAATTTAAGGTACTACACTACTTTTATTAAATCAAAAAAGACATACATGAAAGGAAACGAAAAATAAACTACTGATACATATAAATAATGTAAAAAATAAACCTATTAGTGAAGCTACATGAATTGGCTTCTCGGACGACGTTGACGAAGTTCTGCCCTACTAGGTAGAAAGATCAACACAAAAGGGTTGAATTCATCCATTACCCTTAAGATCTCAAAATGAGGTTTGTACCGGAAATCACTTCGTTTCCATGTTGTCCATTCCTGGAGTGATCGAGCAACAACTTCATCATCAGTTTCATTCGTAATACGAAATTCATTTACCCGAGCAGTTAAAGAAGAAAATTCTAATACTTCCTTAGTAATTTGCACATATCGACAAAAAAGGCCTGCTCTGTTCCGGTTGTTGGGATTACCGGTTTCAGCGCAAAAGTTTACATGTGTGTGTTCCAACCATTCCATGGTCATACAACCTCGGATATCACGTTCCTGACCCCTTGCTGGATAATGTAATACTACGTTTCGACATATGGATAAATCTTCATCTAAAGTAAAATTGGTTGCATTAAGGGTAAAATTTTCGTAACCAGACATTGAAAAATTAAATGTGGGAAAAATGAAATGAGTTGTGTAGAAATTTCAATGTTATTTATAGTAGTATAACAAAAGAAAAATATCCGTTATGCAAGGACAAAATAACGGTAATAAAACGGTAACTTAACGGTAACATATGGGTATCACAACGGTATTAAAATGGTCATTCGAAATTTAAATTACCCAACACGTTCTTTTAACCGTCATGCAAAAATTAAATTTTTTGTTTAACCGGAGTTTGATCTTGGTGGAATAAATGGTGGGAAAGATGGTCTGACGTTCTGCGTTGGTCGAACTATTGATGAAGAACCCGGAGGTGTGGTCATACCATATGAGGCAAATCCAAGAGGTTGTTCTGCTCGGAATTGGGTAAGCTTTCTGGTCAACAAGGTATTTTGATCTTGTAGGAGGCTAATTTGACCGGCTGTCTGACTACGAAAGTTGTTGAACTCAACTTCTTTGGCAATTAAGTACTCCATCCGATCCTTAGTTTCAGCTAAGGTAAATTGACGAAACTCTTGCGTAAAATCAGCAAACTCTTGCACTAAATCATAAGCCGCCACCTGGGATAAATATTATTTATAATAACCACAGAAGCATAAATGTGTAATATGTATTAAATTTTTCAAAACTTTGTTAAAGACTTACATAGGGTAGTTGTTGGGGGGGAGGAATGGGCACATGATCACGAGGCCGTGGGATGTTGTGTTTGATACGGTCACCTGCAGAGCCATACGTTTCAACCTCCCAATCAACTTGCGCTACATATTTGTAGAGGTTGGTAACATGTCTCCAATATTCATAATAAACATCGTAGGGCACGACACGTACGTATTCACTAGCATTGACGTTAGAAATTGCTGTCATGTCCTCAATCTCGTCGTCGACGAAGTTGGAAATGCAAGCAGGGGGGTTTACAGGAATACCCCAAGTTGGGTTGTTCTGCCTCCAGCAACGATCTCCGAGATACATATTGTGCTTTATCCAAGAAAATGATAATAAAAATAAATACCTACCCATTCACAATAGTACGAGTTTGAAAAAAAAGGAGTAGGAGACAAGGACGAGGAAACATACAGTGCCCACCCAGGTGAATGTTATTCTTTTTCCAGAAAGTTCTATTGCTGTGCGGCCAATAGCTTCTGGTAGGTAGTGAACTGCAGTAAGCCATGGTTTCCACGTCACGTCCTTTACGGATAACTGGTTCAGTTTAGTCCTTGTCTTCACTATGTCAACACCCTTCTTCCGGGAGCCGACCCACCTACGACATCTAGGCCATTCATGTTCACTTTCAGCCGAAGGGTTATTTGGACGACATATTCCCAGATATTCGTATCCCCAAAACTACAACAAAAACGCGAGGGTCAAAAAGATTTAACAACATAACAATTAAATTTTAAGAAAATTAATTTTGAATAAAGAACAACAAATTACCTCCAAAATTTGGAACGGCCCGGATACTGATTTTTGTCCCTACTAGCCGTGGCAAGACCCGAATACAATTTTGAAAATGCAGGACCACCCCAGTCGTACTGATCAACTTCATTTAGATTATCAAAGGCATCCAACCAACCTGCATCAATGTAGGTTTTTGCATTTGGGAAAAAGAAATTCCCCAGAACATACATATAGAACGCCCTCGCAACTCTATCAGCAAGAACACTATCATCGTTGGCAGCGTGCAATGTATCTTTATCAAAATAGGTGGTCAAAAACTTCAGGGTGATGGCATCCGAAACCCACTGTTGGGGAACACCTTCTCTTTTGCATACCGCATTATCTTTCAGTTCAGGAAAAATATTCTCACGAACATACTGAAATCTGTATTTAGCTGGGTCATAAGGAACAGATCTCCCGACACCGATACTAAGCCCGGTCAACATAACCCAATCTAGGGGAGTGAACCCAAGCTCCCCAAAACAAAAGTGAAATGTGTTTGTAGTGTCCCAAAACCGCTCGACAATATAATCAATAAGAGCGTGGGATGAATCTACTAAAGGTAGGGATAGTAATCTGCCCCAACCTCCCCTTTCTATTATATATTGGACCCTATTAGACTCCTTAGTGATTTTCTTGTACAGCTGTATAACAGATTTGAGAGAGCCACGGTGGTCAAACCTGAAATTGGCGTCGGAGGAATATGTAATATTTGTCGATACGTGTTCCTCCGTATCTTCGACAACATTATATTGTTCTAACCCCGGAACATCTACGGACTCGGGGACCATGGATTCAGGTTCACAATCCTCTGCGATTTTAGTTTTTTTGCTTTTCTTCTTTCTACCAACCCATCTCGAAACAACATTGCTAGACATCTGCCCAAACAAATAATAGAACATTGTCAATATATTCAGTAAATCACAACAATGCATAAACAATCAAAATTAATTCCTTTGATTTCTACACAACATACTATATTCAATCAAAAATTAAACACAAACCCACTAAAATTAAACTACAACAATTTCGTATTGTATGTTCAATTTAACAAAGGGAACAAATTTTGAAACCTAATATTTAACATCCACATAAACCCTAAAAAAATTACATATATCATAAGTTTAGAACACAAAATTCACAATTCAATAATCGGTTTATAATATGGTAACTACATGATTAATTAAACAACATCTACAATCGAATTAACTAATAAATCATCAACATTTCATATTAAATAAAAACAATTTAATTCATCTTTTTTTTGAAAAAAATATACCTTGATTTCGCTTGGAAATGGTAAGAGCGAAGTACTCTTGCACTAAACGGGACCTTGGGTTCTCGTTGAATGATTTAAAGTTGGCTAAAATGGGGGATTATGTGGGTTGAGCGGCTACAACAAGGTGGAAGAAGAAGGCAACAAAGAAGAATGCTGTTTGGAAGAGAGGGGAGCTAGGTATTTACCGTGAAATACACGGGCGAGATCTTGGGATCTCGCCTAACACCAAGCGGGACTACAGGATTCCGCTTGGTGTTAGGCGAGATCCCAAGATCTCGCCCGTGTATTTCACCCTCCAAACGGGGTTCTAAGCTTCCGCTTATGTCCATGCGGTATCCCAGTATCTCGCCCGGAATTTCTTTTGCACGGGTTATCCGCACATTACACAGACGAAATCTTGGCCTCTCGTGCCGACAAGCGAAACTCTGTTGTTTCGCTTAGTGAGTGGGCGGAATGTTGGTACTTCGCCTGGGTATTTTGTTGGTAGGCGATACAGCAGTATCTCGCTTGTATCAGGCGAGCTCCTAATCTCCCGTCCGTCTTTTCAAGCGGTGTCTTGATACTTCGCTTGCGTTCAAACGATATCCTACCACCTCGCTTGATCATACCCCGTTGTTTTTGTGACGGATCAAAGATCAAAAAATTTGATCTTTGATCTTTGGTAACGATCGCGTGACTGGAGATGCTCTAACCTTACATATCTTTGCTGTCATACGAAAACAATAAAAGCAAAGAAAGGATGTCAAATTACTCTATGAATTATGCTTCTTTTCAATTTTTTACCTTTATTACATCATTTCTTATTACGGTTTCTTTCTTCTTCTGTAAACCGGAAATACCATTTAAAACAATTGGGTGGCTCCAGTAATATAGAGATTACGGTGGGCTTGTCTTTTCAGTTATTCTTCTGGCCAGACGCCAGACTCTCGGTTGTTAGGGATGTCATGCTTGGGCTCTCATATGATTTGCTTACTTAGCAATGAGCTTACCTCAGCTGACTTTGTTACCCAAGTTGAATGAATTGAATTTGATGCTTACTCATTCTTACTCAACCGACACTAGCATGACGGTTCAGAAATGTCATCTTTAACAGAATTAGTTCATAAACCTTATCATGATTTATGAGTGACCTTGAAAAATTATTTGAATATTGTGACTCGGTAATATTCTATTATTTCATGTGTTAAACAAGAAAGCAGAATGTTTCCGCAGTTTGTCAGTAGGCTAAATCAACAAATAAAATATTCATTTAAACATCGCATCTTGCTGATTTAATCATTTTGAAGATTAAACTACACCATTTGCTTGTTAAATTTTTAAAGGTAAAGTTTCCCAGTTTGGATATAAGTCATCTGATAAAGGTAGGAACGTATTCGAAAATAGACCTTGGATCTTGGAATCCCCAACACGCCTATTGCAGCAGCAGTCCAGTCCATTTTCTACCTACCGACTATCGGGTCCGATTTTATACATTTTTTAATAAATGTGTACGCAAAGTTTATAACCATTAATTTAATTTAGAAAATTATGTAATAAAATTAAGATTCTAAATATAAATGATAATTAAACTATTGATTAACTAATCAATTAATTAAATGAATTTAATAAATATACACTCTTTAGATTGTAGAGGAGCATGCACAAAATCAGAATCCTATTAGCTCTCCTGTGAAGAGTTTCAATCATCATCCCCACACAGGTAAGAGAGAAAATAGCTATAAAAAACTACATCAGAATGCATAAATTACAATTTAAGCCATATTAATAACTTGCCTGATAATATTAATACTCTCCCATCCAAGAAAAAATGATATTTTTATATATATATAATTTTTTATTTATTTTAGTAAAAATAAAAAGATAAAAATATTATTTTTTCCAGGACGGACTGTATCAAATTAATGCGATTTCAAAAGAGTTTACACAGAATTATTGGATTAAATTTCAAATTTAACCATTCCACAACATTTGATGGAGATGGTGTGTAGTAGACAGACAGCATCCAACAAGTGCAGTGATCAGAGTTTGCAATGACAGATGGTTTGGCACGGCATATCCTGTCTGGAGCCTTCAATATACGGTTAAGAGTTGAGTTTCCTTAAATTAGCTGGTCCCATGACTGTTTTATCTTTAATATTGACTCACAGTTAAAGGATTTATCATCATCATAAAAAACGAATACAGAAAAGATCAATTCTTTCACTATTTTTGGTTTACTTTTATCACGATAACAAAAAATTCTAAAATTTTATTCTTGGAGTAATCTTAAATTCTATGCCAACTCATATTTTGTACTACTTTTGTTTGTTGTTTATAACAACAGAACACAATGTATGATGATGTTTATCCATTTTGCTCCTTGATTTGCTCAAACCCCCTCCTTTATGTCTTCACCTTCATTCTTTCATTTTCTTATCATCTCAATCTTAAAACCCCAAATTCTTAAATTTCTCTCTTTCTTGAACTTCTTTTGAAAAGCTTTGTTCTTGGGTTTTGTTAAAGGTTTGATTTTTAATAATGGGTTCTGCTTGTAATTTTGATCAAACTATATTAGTTACTGGTGGAGCTGGATTTATTGGTATACATACTGTTATTCAGCTTTTAAATGAAGGGTTTAATGTTCATATCATTGATAATCTTGATAATTCTGTTGAAGAAGCTGTTGAGAGAGTTAGATGTTTAGTTGGGGAGGAATTATCTAAGAAATTGAAGTTTCATCTTGGTGATCTTAGGATTAAAAATGATCTTGACAAGCTGTTTTCTACCACCAGGTAAATTTTTGTTGTTTTTGGGAAATTTTATTTTGTTTTTGAATGGTTATGAGTAGTTTGATGAAATGGGTGTGTGAAAATATGTGACAGGTTTGATGCTGTGATTCATTTTGCTGGACTTAAGGCTGTTGGAGAGAGTGTTGCGAATCCCAGACGTTATTTTGATAATAATTTGGTTGGGACTATTAATCTTTATGAGGTTATGGCTAAATATGGATGCAAAAATGTAAGATTTCTGTAGGTTTTTTGTTTCACAAATCATGTTTTCATTGGAGTTTTATATTTGGTGATTTGCAACTAATATGGTGTCTGTTTTGTCTAAATTTAGATGGTTTTCTCATCTTCTGCAACTGTTTATGGGCAACCGGAGAAGATTCCTTGTGTTGAGGACTTCAACTTAGTTGCCATGAATCCATACGGTCGGACCAAGGTACCGTCTCAACTAGCTAATTACCTAATGTTCTTTGTATGGTTAGTCAAATGGAAGATATGGTTATTTTTGGTAGGAAGTAGGATTTAATCCAAATTTAGGATGTGTTAGCTGTATTTTTACGGTTTAATGCATAGTCGGTGCACAACTGTAAAGATGGGGACATTTAACTACATGCAATGACATAGTTTGGATTCTTCGATTCAGGATTGTACCTAAATGCACATTTCTAAAGTGTTTTTTCTGAATATTAATCTTCAAAATACGTTTTGGAGTAAGATATATTTTGCTGTGGAGATGGATATGACACCTGCCACAATTTTTGTTCCTCGATTTCCAAGATTTTATGGTACCTATTTGTATAAAGGAAACATGGTTCTTGGGTTTGGTTTATGATGTCGGAAATGTTCTTAGACCAAGAGCCATATTATCCTAATGTTGGGTTTTATGTTCAATGAATCTATATTCAATGAGAATTTCACATATCTTGTCAATGTTGTCATCATTTGATATTTTATTCAAGTATCTAATAGTTCTGCGTCTGTTATTCAAATTCTTTTCTCAGCTTTTCCTTGAAGAAATTGCTCGTGATATTCAAAAGGCAGAACCAGAATGGAGAATCATCTTACTTAGATACTTCAATCCTGTTGGAGCTCATGAGAGTGGTAAACTTGGTGAAGATCCCAAGGGTATTCCAAACAATCTTATGCCATACATCCAACAAGTAGCTGTTGGTAGATTGCCCGAGCTGAATGTATATGGCCATGACTATCCCACTAAGGATGGTAGTGCGGTAAGAAAGAACTTATTGATATGTTTCTCGTATATTCTTTAATTTTTTAATTTTTTTTTGATAGTTCTGTAAAGAGTTCAATTCCTAATGCCTTAATTCTGTAATGTATAGGTGCGAGATTACATTCATGTGATGGACTTGGCTGATGGTCATATAGCTGCTTTGAAAAAGCTTTTCATCTCGGAGAATATAGGTAATTCCTTTCTTTCTCTCTTGAAATAGACAATGTAAGAGACCTTTTAGTAATGCATCTTTTGAAATATTAGGATACTGATGAATATATTGGTTTAGGTTGTGCTGCCTACAACTTAGGAACTGGGTGTGGAACATCTGTGCTTGAAATGGTCTCCGCATTCGAGAATGCATCTGGCAAGGTAACTGTTTTCCCAACATTCTCTATCTAGGTTCTTTATTTGTTAAGTACTTGTTTGACGCACCAAGAAGGTAGACTTCTTTTCAATCTATTAATTATCTTTTTGTAGAAAATCCCGATTAAGCTGTGTCCACGAAGGCCAGGAGATGCAACTGCAGTTTATGCCTCAACTGAGAAGGCTGAAAAGGAACTTGGTTGGAAGTAAGTTTGTTCATTATAAGCCTATAAGTATTTCTTCTCAAAATATGTCTGCCTTGTGTGGTTTTGCTCTGATCTTACGAATTCTTATGCAAGCTTCTTCTTGTACTAGTCTAGAGTAAAATGTAACTCTGAGCTTACTCTGTCTTAAACTAAGGCCATTTTGACAATATGTATAGGTTATACGAGAACTTAAAAGATGGAGAAAATTAGGGGTCTGGCTAAAATCTGACCACATGGAAACTTCATAGTTACTGTATTCTGCATATATGCATGCCTAATGTAGCTAACATTAAAACACCTTTTTTCAGGACAAAATATGGAATAGAGGACATGTGCAGAGACCAGTGGAACTGGGCAAGCAATAACCCATGGGGTTACCAAGGCAAACCTTGAAGATAAATCAAACAAAAGAAATTTCAAATGCGCCTTCATCAACTCCTACATAAATGTCAAATATCTATTTGCACTAATAACGTTTTTCTCCAAACTTATCGGTATCATGTATGGGTAAGGGTATCGGACCAACTTTACCGACCCTATTAGAAATAAAAATACAGGAAGATTTTACTTCAGTTTTCCTATTCTTACAATGGATTGTAATCCATCCTGTTGAAGCTTTTGCTAAAAGCATGAGGTTCTTCTACTAATGTGTATATTCAGCTTTGTACAATGTTATGAAATGAATTCATAGGAGTGTAAAAAATCTTACTGCTCCTAGCCTAGCTTCAATTTTACTCAAGTCTTGTAACGTCCAGTTTGTATGTGTATATTAATGAAATTCAGAGTAAATCTCAAGATTTTTATGCTGTGCAATGAGTCATAGAGCCCAAGTACACTTTAGTTGAAAGAATTTGTCAGGTAAATTAGGATATAGACGAGTTTCGCAGCGACTAACTGGAAGACGCGTCAACTCATCAAATTGGCAGGAGCTTGCAAAATGAAAAACCATACGCTAGCTACACATCATTGAGATAAGTTGAGACAATGCACTGACTATAATAGAATTTGGATTCTAGGAAAGGTTGAACTGTGATTTAACCATTTCACCTAACAAACTTTGTTAATAATATCATCACCAACCAACTGCTCAAAGGGTTTTTCCTAGACCCTTAAAGAAAAGTAGTACAATCCGTCCGTTACGATGTTACGACGGCAAAAAGTGGTACGAGTTTAAGAAAAGTCTTAGGTTCATATTTTCTTCAAAATCAGTTTGTATTACAAAGTTTAGATTTTTGTCTATTACCTCAATTGAAAGGCCATACTTTTGAGGAAATTTCCAATGAAGCAAAGAGGGAGTTGTTGAAGAAGACTACATTCAACTAAATTTGTTCAATTTTGATGATGATAGGTTGATTATGTATACATGAAAGTAACTCAATGGTACTGAAAAATGGCAGGGGAATCACCGCGTATCATTTTCTACCCGTCTCAAGAACCCTTGCCCACACCTTCACCGTTTACGTTCTCCGTTGCTGGTTCCACCACTTTGAGTTTGAGTTCTCAACCTGCTTTTCGATATGCAAATCTCTTTCTTCGGTTTGCTGGCTTACTCTTTTTCTTTCATCTCTGCAATGTCTTGTTTTTCCCTCACCTCAGTACAAAAACTATGAGCCTTCTACTTTCCTTAATACTGCTGAACTAACGTAGGTTACTCTTATTTATTCTTACCTTTTGTGCTTGCATTAAGAAGAAAAAAGTGCTGAATATGGAGTATGGTTTCTTGACATGGTTGATTGTTGCAGGTACTGTTTCATTGTATCAATATTAGCTTCTATTTACTCAGCTTATCAACTCTTCAAAGGAGTATGTGACATTGCATATAGAGCACGTTTTGTATCCGACAATATCTCAGATTACTCCAGCTTCATTCTTGATCAGGTGAGGGTAATTCAAACTCTCTGCAAGCATAAAATCTTGGTCCAAGGGTGGCTCCGTGCCTGGCTTTGTGTTGCTGAAAATTTCTTGTCAATATTGTTGTAGTACAAAGAATTTTATTTTTTTGACTAGTAGAAACTAGGGTTATATCATATGGTTTTGATATTTTCTTGGTTCCTTGCAGTTGGTGGCTTACCTTCTCATCTCATCATCTTCTATATTGGTACTCATTATACATCGAATTATACCTACTACATCAGTTTGGAAGTCTGAGGTTGTCTCTGCGAGTATGTCATGCATCACGTTCGTTATTATCGCCATTTCGACACTTCAGTCAGGTTACAAACTTTGTAAAAGACTTATTTGGTGACAAATTCCCCCATTTCTAGAGGTTGGAATGACGATAACTTAAAATCACTTCCTTTCTTTTTCTCTGTGTATGGCATCAATCAACAATTTCAAACATTTCAATTACACTACAGTTGGTAATTACTTAGCTGACAAAGTTGATGTATAAAGAAAATGGAAAAAACAACAACATGAAATTGGGTGGAAATGGGATGATGTTGGGTTGACAATGTTACGCTTTTATACATGTAATTTTTGCAGTTGCTACAGTAAATGTAAACCAGAATTACTTAGCATTTTTCAGGTTTGGCGATAGCCAGCCTTGTGTCAAAGCTGGAACCTCACTGACTAAACAAAACCAACGATTTGTTAAAAAGATAAATAAAGGATCATGAGTGCAAAGGTCCGTCAATGATCTCATACAACAAAAATGGAAAATACTATGATTGAAATTGTACTGCAAGTAACGGTCTCAGTCAATATTCTATGCTTCCACATGAAGAAAAAAGAAAAACTTAACTACTTTTATTTCAATGTGTTTACTAGATCTGAACTGTATATAACTATTTCTGAATGAAGAGGTAGCTCACCAATTAAACAACTAAATAACCCTACAAGGGGATTCGACAACAAGGCTTGAGCTAAGCAGTGCAAGCTGCTTTTACTATCCTAGGTTCTCATGTGTTTCTACTGAAGTATCACGCCGCACTAGTACTAAACATCCATTGTGTTTCCAAAGGTTTACTTAAATAGATGTGAGAAACTACCCTGGTGCTAAATTTTTAGCTTATTGTTGAAGGGGCTAAAACTCAATGGATGTTTAGTACTGGTGCGGCGTGAAACTTGCTTCCTCATTGACAACCACTCCACCTGGCCCAATCCACAAACTGCATGCCTGCATAGACATTGTTTGCAAATCGAACACCAACAGTGAATGCCAATGACACTGGAGGGACCCGCTTTCCAACAGGGGATGTTTCAACCAGTCGTTCCAGTAAATTCACAACCTGGTACCGGGTATTGGACGAAACTGCCAGAAATACACCTGAAAGATAAATGCATAAACTTATTAGCAGAAAAAAAAAAAACAAGATTAGGACTCAAAAATTCTGAATAAATTGGTGCAACCAGCTCAACTCAGTTGCAACGATTTCATGAGGCTCAACTCACGAGGCTCTAAAAGACACGATTTCAGACATTCGGGTATCTCGCTTTCAATATTTTATATTTTATTTTGGGGTCGTCGGGTCGATATCTTGTTTTCAGTGGTCTCGGCTTTGAAAAGCCACACATCAAAAATTACTTCAGTTGTCAACTGAAGTTCAGCAGAAGAACAACACTGTCCAGTAAGGGTAACATTTAAAACAAGACACTGAAAAGGAGAGTGGCAGCATACCCCAAAGAGCTGCACTTTTTATTAGAGGTGGCACAGGGATGTCGTCTTCTGATTTATTAATTCTCCTGATCGCGTAGATAAACAAAATTAGCAAAGAGAAAACCATCAGCTGAATGATAATGCACATGGCAAAACAGAAGCGGAAAGTACCGTTTAGTAGTCATGATAAAGTTTGCAATGCCTTGCCCAACCAAACCACACCCAAAACCAACAGCTCCATACATAAGACCCTGATACAGGACGGATACGTTGATTTCAGAAGGGACAACAGATGGTTGCAATAAAAACTTCCATGCATTGAAAATAAACCAAAAAAAGAAAAGGAAGAGAAAAGAGTGTGTGTGTGTGTGTCTGCATTATCATTTGAAGGAAAAAAAACTCACCTTATAGAAGTATGTAGCAATTCTCTGCTGAACTGAAAACCGACATCCTGGCCTTTCAACCTCGAACACACTGCAACGAAGTGTCATGGAAATGAGCAAATTCCTCCAATACTCAATATTACAGCACAAATAACATTCTGAAAATCTTATCGCTAAGCTTGCAAGCTAAATTGCCATTCAAATCCAGTTCAAATTGACACTTTTATCCGAGCAAACAAAGAATATTTTGACCCAATGCAAAAGCACCCCTCACCTGCTAGGTAAAGCTGCATAAGCATGTTGCATGCGTCCAAATAATCCTTGTGAAGCGGACACTTGCCCAAAGCGGACATAGGGTGCTAGCATACCGACAAGAGCTATGTTAACAACTATGCCAACCAATAGATCTGCAACATACAACTCGAATTCTGACCAGAAGTCTTTGCCTCTCTTTTGAACTTCGGCAAAGGTTGCACAACAAGAATCAATAACTATCTGCAGAAACAAAAAAGATGGTATGAATGTGTATACCAGAATATATAGAAACGCATGATCAATTTACAGGCATAGCTGTTGAATAATTAACCTTTGCTGGGCTAAGCATAAGCATATCTCTCTAGGTCAAACAAAGAGCTCCATATGAATTTAAAAGAAGATACACATTCTAAACAAACCTCGGTTCCAACTTTAAAAAGGAAAGCAGGATCAGCAAGCATTCGGTTCCGAAGCATGGAACACGACCTCATTAAGAAACCTAAGGGCCAAGATGAACCCTACAATCAAACAGGAAACCAATAGATATCAAATAAAGAAAAAGCCCCAATTGTGTAAATAGAGATGTTCAATGATAGCAATTTAACCTCATTACCTGCAATTCTAAGTAACGAAGAAGAAGAACTTCGCGAATACCAACATTTTTAGCAGCCTCTAACATATCTGCAGGAAGACTTGCACCCCTTTTTTCTGCTTCCTTCATCACCTCCTCAAACTTCATAATTGGTCCAAAGTCCTCCTCTTCTCTACCATTCTCTTCATTGTCTCCACCACGACCACGACCACGACCATTTCCATTTCCTCCTCCCTCACCTCCTCCAGCCTTCCCATTACCAGCGCCACCATTTCCATTATCAACAGCTGGATTCACCTTAACACTCTCAGAATCATCAACATCCTTGACCAACACACCATCTTTTCCTTCCTCTTTCGTAATCGCAATCACAGGTGAAGCCGACGATGATTCACTAGATTCTGACGGCTGCAACGAATTCCAAACCCTAAACCCATGTTTCTCTTTTCTCTCAATATACCTACCATTACTTGTATTGTATAAACAACTAGTACTAAAAGCAACCTCATTTACTGAATTCCCCAACACCCCATTTCTTAAACTCTGAAATGCCCTAACTTTAACAATCATATGACTTGTTCTTGTTTGTTTTACTGAATCAAACTTACCAAAACTTGATAATCCAATCCTCTGTGAGCAACTCGCCATTTTCTGTAATTTAGTCGACAAATGAAGTGTTTTAAGAGTGTTGGAGGATGAAACCCTGATCTGATCAAATCAAAAGAAATAAAAATTTGGGGGTTTTCTTTTCTCTCTCCGGAAAGTTAGAGAGAGGAGAGAAGAAAATGAGACACTCAGGTTGTTCTCTGTTGAGCAAGGGCCATGGTTTGTTTTCCTTAAAAGTGAAAAAGTTTCACCAAAAAAAATTAATTAGGCTAGGTGGAGAGCAAAAGGGTCTTTCATCCAAACTCTATTACCACTTCTCAAGAGTGTCGGGCAGTCTTCACTAGAGAGTGAAGTTAAAGCATTATACGGGTAAACTTTATCCGTCTATATATTTACTTTTATATAAAACTCTTAAAAAACGGGTTTTATCTAGTTTTTTAATAATAAAAAATTTAAAAAACGAAGATCTTTACTTTATCCGTCCAAGATTGTTTTTTATACTAGACGGAGAAACTTTACCCTTATGTCTCTCTACTTCACTCTATCTCATAGTGTGAAACTTATTCCTTCGCCTAGTCACTCTTTCATTTTGAAAGAGAAAGAGTGTTAAAACACTTTATCCTATAGCCCTTGCTCTTATAAGACTAACAGATGCGTTATGGTTCCCACCAAGGCTCGGAATAGTAGGAGTTATCGTTTAGTCTTATTTTCGTTGAGTTTGAGACTCTCTAGTCCATCCCTCTCAAGCCTGATATTGTCTAGTCCAAATTTACCCAATCTCAAACGAGTCGATCTTTTTTTGAACGATTTAGTCCAAAACTAGTTTTTTGGATGACAAAAATGACCCTCGTATAAAAGAAACTGAAGTACTAGTTAGTTTCTAATTCATTTTATTTCTTCACTATCTTTTGACGACGGAGCTCTACTGCGAAAACGATTTAGATTTTAGTTATCTGTTTCATTTCAACTCGATTATCCAAAGCCTTTTAACAATTTTGGTATATGAGATCTTAGTTAGATCATCCAATCTCTCCATAAATACATTCCAGATCTCAAGTAATTCTAGTTTATTTATTTATTTTAAT
The DNA here is from genome assembly GCA_023531435.1 of Papaver californicum. NCBI lineage: Eukaryota > Viridiplantae > Streptophyta > Magnoliopsida > Ranunculales > Papaveraceae > Papaver > Papaver californicum. The sequence goes on along the minus strand of JAJJMC010021415.1, from coordinate 13,751 downwards.
TTTTCTACATTTTTTAGGGTTTCATTTGATTATGTAAATTTTGTTTGATGATTATGAATATTTAAGAAAAAAAGGGTTCGTGTTTTATAAAGATGATCGTTGTTATCTCTCGCAAGGAAAAGTATGTGAAATCATCTTAAGATTTTAAAAACTAGCTCAGAAACTTTGATTTCGTATAAAATTTCTCTTCCGATTCACAATTGGCATTTCGATCTGTAACTTTTGGATGATTTTCACCATTTTGAGTCGAAAATCATGAAATAACTTTGAAGAAATTTTTGCAATTTCTAAGCAAAAACATAATGTTTGCTAAGACGTTCACAACCTACTAAAAGTAATTTTGAAATTTGGTCAGGATAGCCCTGATTCTCTTTTTTCTCATGTAGCGCCCAAATTTTTATTCTTACTGGGAGTTGCTCAACATGAATCTTGGTTCCTGTAGAATTTATTTTGATTTTTTTATGTGTTTCAATATTCATACGACAATTAATAGCTTTAGTATATTTCTCAAATTTTTGCTTTTAAGATTGCTCTTACTGAGATTATTTTGTTTCTTAGCTTCATGGAGTTGAACCTTTCTTGCCTAACACTCTTGATGAAATACAATACATTAGCTGAAAGGATTAAAGTGCTTGAAAAAAATCTACATATAAGACCCACATGCATGTTCACAATTTTTCTTAAACAACTCTAATGAGTTCGTCGAACTTTTTTATGTAAATTATTGTTTTTGGAAAGTCTTACATTCTGATTGCATTGCCTAAAGTTTCTTTGGGACTAATAGAGTTTTAGAGACAAACGTTTATTGGCTCTTTATATATACTTGGGCACATCATTTTGTTTTATTTTTACCAATTGTGTACAATGACACCTTGTTTTCAAAAAAAAAATCCATGTCATCAGGTATTGCCACTATATGTGAATATATTTCTAATATTAGCATTCCTTCTGGCCTAAAGTTACTCTGAGACTAATAGAGTCTTAGAGACAGACATTGGTTAGTTCTTTGTATACCTTTGAATGCTTGTACCATAAATAATTTGACCTAGGAAACCTAATATATATATATTTCAAAATTGTTTTTAATATTGGTGATCCTGGAATACTATGTGATACTCTAAACATTTGTCTTGCCAGTTTGTGCATATTATTTTTGAATTGTTAATATGCACACATGTTGTACATGTGATTCTTAAGGTACGCATAATTGTATACATGTTGATTGGTAATGTGCACATAGTTGTACACATGGTGATTCCTTTTGAAGCTGAACATAATTTTTTGTAATTTTTTATTTATTTTGTCTTCAAATTGATCATAGTTGTATACATGTTTTGGGTGTTCATAGTTGTACACATGTTAATTGTTAATGTGCACATAGTTGTACACATACTGATTATTAATGTTCACATAGTTGTACACATGTTAATTATTAATGTGCATATAGTTGTACACGTAATGATTATTAATGTGCACATAGTTGTACACCTGTTGATTGTTAATGTATACATAGTTGTACACATGCTGATTATTAATGGTACATAATTATATTATACCATGATGCACCTTTGACACCAATATTTTTTTATAGCGGATGTATGAATCACTTGGTCGCAATTAATGAAGATTGTTGAACATGGATACGACGCAAAAATGATTACCTTTTGGTTATTCAATTTATAAATGGTGGATATCACTGGGTTAAGTTTCTTTATCTTTAAGTTTAGTATCCTTATTATTTGGTTTCTATTAGGAAATTCAGTTGAGACAAATTACTTGGTATTAAAGTGAAATTCATAAAAAAAAAACCTTCGCAATTGAACTCAAAACCTTATTTTGAGTATATTTGACCCTAATAATGATATAGATGATACTCGGGTTGATGATATGCCACACTTCAGACTCATTAGGTATTATTTGGTTTTATATGTACTAAACTTAGGGACTCCTAAGATTAAAATGCTAGAGCACCCAAGCATATCACAAGGTTTGTGGAGGTTGACGGTTCAAATCCGTCTGAGTTTCCATGTTATGTTTATTCAATATGGTTAGCGTTATTGGTGCTTAGGTAGACGATTCAAGTTGTATGTGTGTAAAAATTGGCACACCTTGTCTTGTCTCATGAATATATGACATGTTTTGTGGGTATGGATGTTGGATTTTTTGGATGTGTACATAGTTGTACACCATTGTCCTGCCTCACTAATATATGGCATGTTTTATGAGTATGGATGTTGGGATTTTCTAGGTTTTTATAGATGTGTACATAGTTGTACACCATTGTCCCATCTCATGAGTATATAATATGTTTTGTGAGTATGGATGTTGGATTTTCTGGATTTTTGTAGATGTATACATAGTTGTACACCATTTGTCACATCTCATGGATATATGACATGTTTTATGGGTATGGATGATGGATTTACTAGGTTTTTGTAGATGTGTACATAGTTGCACATCATTGTAATTCCTATAAATAAATCTATTTGTTGGTATGAATGGTTTATTTGTTCCATATTTTTTAGGTGTGTAAATATTGGTACACCAATATGTTTTTCATGAATAATTAGGTTTGTCTATGGTTATGAATGATCGATGTTTGTAGGTGTGTACAAAGTGGTGCACATGTGAAAAAATAGTTGCATAAGGTTATGAAAATTTTGTTCATGTGTACTTTTTTGTACACATGAGATAACGATGAAGTAAAAATAAAAAAAAATTGAAAAATAAAAATTAAATAGTCATATGGGTACTCTTTTTGTAGATCTCGGAAAGAGCTTTCCGAATATATAAAATTTTCAAATTTTGGACGAACTGTTTGAAAGATAAATTGTTTTTTAATTATTTTTTAATTATTTAAAATTGTTGATCATCATGAATCATTTTTGAATAAACTGTAAATATTTGGACTAAACTATAAATCATGAAGTTTATTTGCGTACTATCCATATTTTAAATTAAAAAAAAGACTAATTTGTACCTAGTTGAATGAGTGAGGACTAACTAGTCTATATTAGTCTTAGTTTGGAATAAACCATATTTTTTCCCTTTTGAATATTTATCCTTAGGCCAAGGCATATGCAGCCACGCAAATTGGCTAGTTCTCATGCCAGGTGGCAGGGCAAATTAATCTCGTCACCATGGAAAGTTAGTAAACGATCTAGCTTCTATCGAGCACCAGAATAATGCTTTCAACGATTAAAACTTTTTCGTTCGGTAGAATTTAAGTCTTTACCAACCAACTCGCCTCTGTTTATAAATACTTTAATTTTTGTACAATTTTTTACACTTTTTTTACACAATCTTTCTAAGTCTGCATTTAAAACCCTTAATTAATTGCATTTTTTTTTCTTCAAATGGTAGTAATTGCAACCCAACTTAATTTGACAACCCAATTTGATTTTTCTGGATTCATACTTGAAGATGCTATTAACAAAATATGTGATGGTTATAAGAAAAAAGATAATTATAAAAAACTAAGAGGTCTTCAAGTTTTGGATGTTAACTAAGTCAAATCTGCAGCCGAAAGACAAAGAAGAGTTCAAGGCAAGAAAAATGAAGGCAAAGAAAATTTGAAAGTTAACCATAGTACTGCACACAAAAACCAAGGAAAATCTTCTCAAGAGCGCGTTGATTGGAAGTTACGTCAAATAAAGATAAACATGAGGCCAAAGATTGTCCAAGATTTTTATTGAAGTGTTTATTTAAGTTTTTATTGCTCTAGTTTATATCTTGTAAAAGAGCGTAGTATAGTAAATTAATGTAATTGAGATCAGCGTTTTAACATATTTTAGTTAATTCAATCAAATTATTAAGCTTGTTTATCCCTTTTGAAATCAAAATACATTTAATTAAAATTAAAAATTGCATTTATAAGAGGCTATTTGTTAAAATCAAATTACATTTAATTAAAATTAAGAACTGCATTAAAAGAGGTTATTTTTAAAATCATATTACATTTAACTAAAATTAAGAATTGAGTTTAAAAAAGGTTATTGTTAGAATCAAAAATAATTTTTGGAGTAAACCAAGATAAAAGACTATGATCAAAATTATAAATTATATAAAGATCTTAGGATTAAAAAAAACATCAACTGTTGAGATAAGAACCCAGCGACAAGGTCTTTGTAGCGATGTGCAAACCTACAAATATACCGGTTTGGCAGCCAATTTGCCTATTTGGCATGTCTAACTCAAAATGAGCAAATATAGTTATTTGTCAAGTACATAGGACCTTGCCTTAGAGGGTGTTTGGATAGCAAAGCAAAAATCAATTCCAAAAATTCAAAAAAAATCACCAAAAGTTAATTTTTTTGTTTTTAAAAGTCACTCTTAAATTTTATTCCTTACATGATTAATTTTTTTAATTTTAGTAATTAAAAAATTATTCCAGGTATATCAGAATACCATCCTAAGAAACATATTTTTTTATGAGAATGGGGTAGGAGAGTTGAGAGAGGTCATGAGTTTGAAACCCACCTTTATAAAGTCTATTGCATAATTCCTACACATATTGAGAGGGCTGGAGCCCTCAATTGAGTTTTGGGAGATATCCTAGAGAAATTGAGAATCGGGCACATATTTTGTGTTGTAATTGAGAAAAGGAAAAGGAAATAGAAAAAACAAGTTGAAGGTATTATTTGAAATTTTATCGACTAATAAAAAAAGCGCGAACGTGCACAAACAGCTAAGATGGCAGGTGGCTTGTACAGCTAATACTAACCTCTTCTAGTTGAACTCAAAAACACTTCTTAATCCTCCCTACTTGTCACCAAATCAATGGCAGCAAGTCCTTCTGCTACAACTGTTTTCTCGTTTGAAAACTCGAAACAATCAACAAAAACTCGCACCCAAATCTCATGTAACTTCTCGCTTCAAAAATTTTCCCAAACCCTTTACATACGAGCTCATAATCACTTCCAATCCCCTTCGTTCATGAACGAAAATCAATGGAAGCACCGAAGTTCTTCTGCTGGTTTACTGTTTTTCAGTACATAGGAATTCCTTTTACATTGAACATTTAGATTGATTTTATTTAAGATGGGTAAAGTGGTAAAACTATAATATTTGACTTTTCATTTATAGAAATTTTCCTATCTTGTTGACATACCTATAAATGGAAACTTTGTCTATCTTTTAAAAACGAAAGAAGTATTTCTTTGTCAGTTAAAAATAATCTTTTTATCATATAGTCAAAAATATTATTTTATTACTTAAGATCTACACAACTTGAACTTATCTATCTATGTTTTCTAAATTTCCCCCGAGATACAAAAGTTACTAAGCGTTCTAAAATTTATAGTAACTTAAAAATATGTCATTACTCAAAATCTGCAATGTAATCCAAAATATGATTCAAAATTTGCATTGTGAACCAAAGTATATCTTGCAGCATAAGATCCCCAGCGCGACTTAAAAGTTGGTGTCATGATACAAAAATCTTTCAGGTCAACCTAAGATCATCTCTAATAGAAGGTGTAAAAAATCCTACGTGGAGGTCTTATTTAGACCTTTTATTTATGGGGCCTACACATGTAGTAAATATAGGACTTTAAACCTAAAAAACTATCTCCAACAGTAGAGAATTTTAATCCTTAGTATTTCATACGTGGATAAATTTTAAAAGGATTTAAAAATTAAAAATTAAAATTAAAAATTAAAAAATTAAAAAACTGAAAACTAAAATTATGAGGGAATACACCCGCCAAATTAATATTTCCTGCTAAAATTCCTAACCAACAAATATATAATAGGATTAAGATTGGATCTTTATCTCCTATAAAAACCCTAGGGTTCCTAGGAGAAAAACACAAGTAAGTTTGTGTGAGGCTTTGAGCTATTCTTGTTTTCTCTCATGTTCACGTTTTGATTTTGTTTCCTTTCCTTTTGTTTTTTTTATTTTCCTTTTTTATCATTCACGTTAGTACTATATATGAATGTTTAATGCTAGAATATTTTGATTGTTGGTCTAGGATTTGTTATCCCTACTGCACCACATTTGTTCTTTGTAGGCCTGTCAACGGATAACCGAATATCCGACATCCGTCAGAGTCCGTACCGAAAAATTATGATATTATCCGAAATTTCGGATATCGGATACAAATACGGATATCTTATCGAATATTTGTTCCTTATCGGATACGGATACGGAAATTCCAATATCCTATAGGATAATTACTATATTCAATAACATAAATAAATATATATATACAAAATTAATATTATAAGTTAAATTTTACCTAATTTTTTGACATGTGTATGATTTTATTTAAAACAAATTAAAGGAATTACAAATTTATCAAAACTTATTTGATGATCTATTTGTGAAATCATGAGAAGAAAAAGTGATTAAGCACACATGATTAAATTAAATATATTTTTTTTGTTTTTCATATAGTTTTTGAATAATCATCGGATATTTTCGGATATCCGTTAATCTTAACGGAACAGATATAAAAACACATATTGAATATCCGTTGGATAGTTAGCGGATCCGGATATTCTTAATGGATTCGGATATAAAATGAGCATTATCAGTTCCGTTAAGTACCGTTGACAGACCTAGTTCTTTGTAAAAATTTTTTTTTTATCTATCATGTTATGCTTCTAGTATTATGATTTTTTGATAATAGAAATACTTTGATTGTTGGACTAGGGTTTCTATCCCTACTACACAAATGGGATGGTTCTCTATTTATAAACAAATCGTTGTGTGTATAAGACTTATTGATCTACTGTAGTATCATACACACAAAGTTCATTGTCAATTTGGATAGTTTTCGTTTGTTTCAAGCACAATTAGACAATCTTAATTAATTTGGTGCAAATTTATGAAATTTAATTACCGGTGGTTGGAAACAGGATACGGAGTGAGTTAACTTATTTTTATGTTTATTATTAATGCCAATATATCAAATATTAGTTGAGGTTTTATGCGTAACTTTTGGTTTTTATTTTCATTGTAGGTTGATTAACTAATATTTCAATGGAGTTCGATAACTAGAATATGACTCAAGAACATCAGTCAAACAATCCAGATAACCATATTACGATTATATCTCCTAACCTAGAACACCAAGTTCCCTTTAGATTCATGAATTCCAGTCATATAAATACCTCATAACTTCTTCCGTATTTTGGTTTACACCGCGTGAATACTCTATAACAACCATTATATGGGTTGCCCAACGAAGATCTACTTTTTTTGACATGGATTCTCGAGGTTTCACCACTGCACCCAATATTTCCAAGTATATATTTTTGGCACGAGAACTGCCTTTTATCGGAGTAAGTTCTCCCAGTGTAAGCGAAGTGTAAGTAAAGTGAACATATATTTCCATGAAAACCTCCCCCGATTGGAGAAGAATTCCCAATTTCATTGAGTTTGATTCTAGAGAGACCCAAAGCAGGTGATGAAACCGTAAATTAACTCTCAAATGGCCTCGACATCAACTTCTTCTTCTTCACTAATTATGTCCTCTGCGAGCAATACTGATGAAATTCATTCATGGAACCTAAGGACGAAATATGTCAAGGGATTCTTACAAACACTTGGAGCTTTCAAAGATCTTCCTGAAACTCATCAGAAAAAGGGTTTTGTCTCTGATATGATGAGAAATCTTCTCAAGGTTGATCGTATTGAGCGTGGTCGTACCATTTGTCATCTCACTGTCAAGCGTCTAGTCACTGTAAAAATTCAATCTTTATAATTTTAATCTTACATGAATATGAAAAATTCAATCTGGGTTTAGAATTTTAACTGTTTTTGTTAATGGATTTTGATTTTGAGTTTGTAGAATGCTTATGGTACGTTTCATGGAGGTACAGTTGCTGGAGTTGCTGAATTGGTAGCAATGGCTTGTGCTAGAACTGTTGTTGATGAAGATAGGGAGTTGTTTCTTGGAGAAATGAGCATGTCTTATCTTTTTGCTTCGGCTATAAATGTAAGTTGTAAACTAATTTCGGCGTTTTTTTTTTCTGGTTGTGAACGAATTGTTCTATATCAGATGTTCAATATTTGTCATTTTGATATCATTAACCAGATTAGGAATCAATGACTAGTCATAGATTACATTAGAGATTCACAAATCTGTCGTTTGCTTGATCACCTGAAAATTCTTTTTCCCCTGTCCCTGGAGAAAGGGTTTTGGTTTTGCTAGGATTCAAGCACATTTGGTGCACTTGTCCCCTGTGGACGCCCTTGTCGGTGTTAAATGATCAGCCGATTGGGGTGAATGCCTGGCAATTACAGTGAATTTGACAGCAAGCATTCTAACATATTTGAGACGCCCTGTGTTATCATAATAAGCTGGTTTTTTATCATGGACTCGCGGTTCATATGTTCACTTCTAGTTTAGTGGTTCTGTAGCTTCTGCTTGGACCTCGATTAATATGTTACGATCTGTTTTCCATTTGGTATCTTTGTAGTAGTTTACTTGGAATGTAGCAAATACGGCAATTGTGATCTTGAAGAATTTTTCAGATACGATCCTGGTGACTGCATACTTTATGTATCTCGATAATCTAGTATTGTTTGGCATTTGGAATGCAAGATCTGTTGAGGTTGGGAACAGCTATTGGTTGGTATTTTAGAAGAGAATGTTCCTTCGTCAAAGGGGATCCATTCAGCCTGTTGTGCCTATTTGTAGCTTAAAACTAAAAGGATCTTTTAGAAATATTTGATGATGATGAATGAAATTTGAAGTTTCACAGTAGGAATGATTGACAAGAATCCCGTTCTTACTTGAACAAAACCCTTTGCGTTCTCCATTCATCAGCTCCATACAGTCGGATACAAAACTTTTACTGCTAATTTCCTTTTTAAGGATAACTGACGATAACATGTCTGTTAGGAATTTTGGGTCTATTGTTGGAAAAAATGTAACGACATATTATGCTCGTCTGATGTTTTAATCTTGCTCTTTCTAATCCTTTTTTTTCTTTTTCTTTTTTCAGGTGGAACTGGAAGTTGATGGATGCATAGTGAAGAGTGGCAGGAATGTAACTACAACATCGGTTGAGTTCAGGGTCAAGGGAACAAAGAAAGTCGTTTATACTGCTCGTGCTACCTTCTTTACGGCACCGGTTTCGAAATTGTAAGAAGATATTGTAATTATGCAATAAAGGAGAAAGAAACCATTCTTCGTTCATTACAGTGAGTTGAATTACTATTTAATAGGATGACATTGTAATTCAGTATATCACTGTAAATATGTATCATCGATGATGAGTGTAAGAGTCATTGTTCAATTTACTTGATTGGAAATGTTCTCTCTTAGTTCAAGTGTTAATATTTAGCCTAAAACAGTGAAAATGTGTGGTCTCTTGCTAGGGTAAATTGGGTATCATTTTGTGAAAATCCTCCACCACTCAAATCAGAAGAAAATTTTGGACTTTAAATCTCCGATCTTTGAATTTGATTTAGGGGAGGGACAAAAATAGTGAAACCATAGATTGATTCCCCAATGGCCTTGCTTTCAAGATCCTCTTCACTAACATCCTGCCCTGCAAGCAATACAGATGAAATTCATCCATGGAACTTGAAAGAGAACAACACATGCAGCTTCTTGCAGGGCCGTGGAGCCTTCGGAAAACCTAACGAAGCTTCTGAGAGAAAGGGTTTGTTCTCTGATAGAATGCTAGATCTTCTAAAGGTTGATCAAATTGAACGTGGTCGTATCATTTGTCGTCTCACTGTCACGCCTCTTGTCACTGTAAGAGAAACAATCTTCTTAATCACTCTGGTTTTCAATTATGTAATGGATATTATCGAAAATGCCCCAATTTCAGGGTCATCTTGGACTTCTGTCCCGCAGTTTCAAAATTAATAAAAATGTCCGAATCGGTTAGATTTCCCGTTAACTATGAGCGTGCGAGTCCTTACGTGCGAAAAAAGACCTAAATACCCTCATATTTCATCTTGGAGAAATGCTCCAAAAAAAGACTCATTTTGAAAAAATGCCCCAAACAGAAAAAGGTAACAGAAATGCCCCAAACAGAAAAACGTAACAAAAATGCCCTAAACAGTCAAAGTTAACAGAAACTTGAAAAGTTAATAAACATAAGATTACAAATACTTAGGAATTCTTACAGGAAAACAAACAGAAACAGGAAATAACACAAACAGAAATTATCTTAGGAATTCTTACAGGACCAAAAGTTAGAAGGAAACATAAGATTACATATACTTTGAGTTTGGCTTTCTTTGCCTTTTCAGATCTGGTTCAATAACATTGTTTTGGTTCCTAATGTTAACTGTCCCATTGTAAATCTGATGAAAAGCAGGAGCAAATACAGCAGAAGAGGTGGATGGTGCAGTATTAGTTACCTTCCTTTTAGCAGCAGGGGCAAGTGAAGAAGAAGAGGGTGCTGGAGTGGTTGACGTCTTCTTTTTGGAAGCACCAACAACAATAGAAGAAGAAGAGGGTGCTGCAGTGCCGAAAGACATCTTCTTTTTGGAGACTCCAACATGTGTTGATTTGCTTGAAGATGCAGTTGTTGAAACATTTTTCTTCCTTGTCTTCTTTGGGGTCGCAATTCCCTCAACAACCGTATCTCCATCAACCAAACACTCTTTTCTAACATTTTTCTTCTTTGTATTTGAGCCAACTGGTCCACCTTGGCAAGTTCTGTTGTTATGATCAAAACCACCACATGTTGGCTATTCTTCTTTCTACTCTTTCTTTGGCTATTCTTTGGCTATTCTTCTCCATCCAAGATTTCTTCCTTTTCACACAAGGTCTACCTGCCTCTCTTAGTTTTATTGGATGTTGAAGGTTCACACCAGACTACACAAATGAAGATAGATGTTAGGGTTAGGAAACTTTATAAATACTCAGATCTAGAAAAACTAATAAAATACTAAAGGAAGCAAAAGTACAAAAAAAAAATTATTTTAAAAAAAAGATTCTCAAAACAAGCACTAAAGTGAACCTTATTTTCCCAATCATCAATGTCTCCCCATGGTTTAATTGACCAAGAGTAGGTGGTCCTATACATGTCCACCGTGTAGTATTTACTACAATACCTGCAATCATTCATTACGCATTCATTTCATAAGATTCATTGCATTCTTTAACAAATATGAACTATGTTGGAAAAGTAGGAAAAGTACTCACATTGTCCAATCAGGATTGAGTCTAAGCAAAACACAGGTAGCCTGCTGACATGGAAACTGCCGCAATTGCCATTGTCTGCAAGTGCAAGTTTGATTTTCAATATGAACCACAAACTCTGTCTTTGAGATTTTATTAATGACCTCATATGTCTTCAGCTCATCTGCAGGTTCAACATCAAAGTTCCCTCTAAGCTTACTCATTACATGAATGAGCTTTTTTGCTTCAGGTACCAGGTCACCAATATTCCATGTTGCAGGTAGTTGTTTTCTCTTGTAATACAAGTCATTAACCAACTGCGTATACATTGTGGCTAACTTGATCACAGGTTGGTTTCTAAGATTCTTACACATGGCATTAAAACTTTCTGAAAAAATTGTTATTTATATGCTCACAAGCAACATCACGTGGGAACCATGCCCTTGCCCGTACCTGCCAGACCACCACACCACACCTGCCAGACCACCACCACCACACCACCAGACCTCCACCACCACACCAAGATGAAGTATGAGGGTATTTAGGTCCTTTTTCGCACGTGAGGACTCGCACGCTCATAGTTAACGGGAAATCTAATAGATTGGGGTATTTTTATTAATTTTGAAATCTCGGGCCAGAAGTCCAAGATGATCCCCCAAATTGGGGCATTTCTATAATTTTCCCATTATGTAACTTCTCTCAGGGTTTAATGAAGGTTTTTGAATTTCCAGAATTCTTACGGTACACTTCATGGAGGTGCCGTTGCTGCTGTTGCAAAATTGGTAGCGATGGCGTGTGCTAGAACTGTTGTGGATGAAGATAAAGAATTATCTCTTGGAGAGCTGAGTATGTCTTACCACTCTGCTTCTGCTATAAATGTGAGCTTCGAACAGATATTTTATTTCATTCGTGTCAACAAAAGATATCAGTAGTGCCCAAAATTGTTTGTGTTGATTAAGTTTATGTAGCTTAAGAATATTAACTCATGATATGAATGCAATCGCCAGAGTGCGGTGTTTGATCTATAAAATAGATGCGATTTGGACACAGTTTTTTTAATTTCCCAGTTTTTGTTGCTTATTCATAGTACACTCTGGCGTAACACTGTAACTGTAATCTAAGATATGAATGCAATCACCTGTTTATTTTGCATCGTCTAAATCCTAAATACACCTTTTAGAAAAGATTAGACAAACTACTGAGAAACGAACGATGCTACTCCTTAGTCCTTACACAATAATGATAGGAAATTCGATAGAGCTTTATTAAGATTTCATGAAACTAGATTGAAGAAAATGTTGTGAGTCATGCAAGGACATTTACCATTGTCTCTGCAACATGGACCGTTAATAATTTGGCACCAGAGGTGCCGCAATTGCTTATCTTACTTACTAGCTGGACATAGTCAAGTTAGTCATGGGATTTTGGGTCTAGTGCTGTCAAGAATTTAACAATTTATTATGCTCTCTAATGTTTTCACCTTGCCTTTACTTATATATCCTCTTTTTTATTTTCTTTTTTCATTTCAGGTGGAATTGGAAGTTGTTGGATGCATAGTGAAGAGTGGCAGGAATGTAACTACAGCGTCAGTGGAGTTTAGAGTGAAGGGAATGAAAAAAGCCACTTATACTGCTCGTACTACCTTCTTTACCAGTCCGATTTCCAAATTGTGAAAAGATACTACAATGTACAAAAAGAGAAGAAATCATTCATTAAGACACCGAACATGTATACTATCGATAATGAGTGATAATGAGTAAATGAGTCATTGTTTACTTTACCTGATAAAAAATATCTTGTCTACGTCTTCTTTAGCTTAAACAGTTGAAAGTGGTGTCTTGTCTACGTCTTCGCATAAACATACACCACACATTTAAGGATATTTAATGACTCCAATCATGGAATTTGTATAGGGGAGAGAGGCAGAGGGATAATAGTGAAGCACTAGATATCTTTTCGAATGGCTTCACCGTTGAGAACTTCTTCACTGACTATCTCCTCTGCAAGCAGCAGTACTGGTGAAAATCATTCAAGGAACTCAGCAGAGAACACTGCCTATGGATTCTTACAGAGGGCTGGAGCCTTCGAAATTACCCATGAAGGTTTTGAGAAAAAAGGTTTGATCTCTGAAATGATGAAGGATCTTCTCAAGGTTGATCGAATTGAACACGGCCGTATCATTTGTAATCTCACTGTCATCACTCGTGTCACTGTAATAGAAACGACTTCTTTATCTTCTTTTTTTTCTCTATAAGCTATGAAAATTCTACTAAGTTTACACTTCAACTTGTTTTACAAAGGTTTCCGATTTTGCAGAATCCTTATGGTACGCTTCATGGAGGTGTAGTTGCTACGGTTGCAAAGTTGGTAGCGATGGCTTGTGCTAGAACTGTTGTGAATGAAGATAAGGAGTTACTTCTTGGAGAGTTGAGTATCTCCTATCCCTCTTCTGCTAGTATAAGTGTGAGCATTTGCAAGCACCTCATTGCTTTTACCTTGCTTCTAGTTAAACAGTGTTAAGTAGAATGACTTCTGATAATGGTGTAGATTTTGTCAATTTCTTTTGCAAGTTGCACAACGCAGTTACTAGTTAATGACTTGGACTCTGTATATTGTTGAAATCTTGCAACAATGAACAGCAGTGTTAGATGTATCAGA
>JAJJMC010021403.1:5000-12500 GCA_023531435.1 Papaver californicum | reverse complement strand
CGGCCCCATTGCGTGTGCTCGGAGTAGAAGTTTTGTATAAATGTATCGCCGTGTTATTAAGTATTTTTTTTTAAGTTCTTTTCTTTCTAAGAGGTGGAATAGAATAACCCGGTTGAAGCGTAATGATCATACGTTTGTAATGCATTGTATGTCCCATAGGTCCCATTCTTCTACCCTTTCCCGGGAGTCGATGACTATTCATAGCTATTACCTTGACACCAAAGAAGAGTTCGACCCAATGCTTTATTTCTGTCCTAGTTGATCCTGATTCGACATTAGAAGTATATTGATTGTTCCCCAATAACCGAATACTTTTGTCTGTAAATACTGCATATTTGATTCCATCCATAAATCCATTTTCTTCCCTATGAGTTCCAGTATTGATAAGAATTCTAGTTCTTACTGTTCATATGTTATGGTATGAATATACCATACCAATTCGTTATGTATGGATGATGAGATTCCATTGATACAGAGCCAATTCCAATAGACTTATTGAACGTTCCCATTGGCGTGCATCCAGCAGGAATTGAACCTACGAATTTGCCAATTATGAGTTGGGCGCTTTAACCATTCAGCCATGGATGCTTAACAGGGATCATCGTACATCGTGAATAACCAAATTCCAATTGAAATGAAATCTTTAGGAGGAATCAATGAAACAGGAATCAATGAAACGACATCAATTCAAATCCTGGATCTTCGAATTGAGAGAGATATTGAGAGAGATCAAGAATTCTCACTATTTCTTAGATTCATGGACCAAATTCGATTCAGTGGGATCTTTCACTCACATTTTTTTCCACCAAGAACGTTTTATGAAACTCTTTGACCCCCGAATTTGGAGTATCCTCCTTTCACGCGATTCACAGGGTTCAACAAGCAATCGATATTTCACGATCAAAGGTGTAGTACTGCTTGTAGTAGCGGTCCTTATATATCGTATTAACAATCGAAATATGGTCGAAAGAAAAAATCTCTATTTGATGGGGCTTCTTCCTATACCTATGAATTCCATTGGACCCAGAAATGATACATCGGAAGAATCTTTTTGGTCTTCCAATATTAATAGGTTGATTGTTTCGCTCCTCTATCTTCCAAAAGGGAAAAAGATCTCTGAGAGTTGTTTCATGGATCCGAAAGAGAGTACTTGGGTTCTCCCAATAACGAAAAAGTGTATCATGCCTGACTCTAACTGGGGTTCGCGGTGGTGGAGGAACCGGATCGGAAAAAGGTGGAATTCTAGTTGTAAGATATCTAAGGAAACCGTAGCTGGAATTGAGATCTCATTTAAAGAGAAAGATATCAAATATCTGGAGTTTCTTTTTGTATCCTATACGGATGATCCGATCCGCAAGGACCATGATTGGGAATTGTTTGATCGTCTTTCTCTGAGGAAGAAGCGAAACATAATCAACTTGAATTCGGGCCAGCTATTCGAAATCTTAGTGAAACACTGGATTTGTTATCTCATGTCTGCTTTTCGTGAAAAAAGACCAATTGAAGTGGAGGGTTTCTTCAAACAACAAGGAGCTGAGTCAACTATTCAATCAAATGAGATTGAACATGTTTCCCATCTCTTCTCGAGAAACAAGTGGGGTATTTCTTTGCAAAATTGTGCTCAATTTCATATGTGGCAATTCCGCCAAGATATCTTCGTTAGTTGGGGGAAGAATCTGCACGAGTCGGATTTTTTGAGGAACGTATCGAGAGAGAGTTGGATTTGGTTAGACAATGTGTGGTTGGTAAGCAAGGATCGGTTTTTTAGCAAGGTACGGAATGTATCGTCAAATATTCAATATGATTCCACAAGATCTATTTTCGTTCAAGTAACGAATTCTAGCCAATTGAAAGGATCTTCTGATCAATCCAGAGACCCTTTCGATTCGATTAGTAATGAGGATTCGGAATATCACACATTGATCAATCAAAGAGAGATTCAACAACTAAAAGAAAGATCGATTCTTTGGGATCCTTCCTTTCTTCAAACGGAACGAACAGAGAGAAAATCAGACCGATTCCCGAAATGCCTTTCTGGATATTCCTCAATGTCCCGGCTATTCACGGAACGTGAGAAGCAGATGAATAATCATCTGCTTCCGGAAGAAATCGAAGCAATTCTTGGGAATTCTACAAAATCAATTCGTTCCTTTTTCTCTGACAGATGGTCAGAACTTCATCTGGGTTCGAATCCTACTGAGAGGTCCACTAGAGATCATAAATTGTTGAAGAAAGAACAAGATGTTTCTTTTGTCCCTTCCAGACGATCGGAAAATAAAGAAATGGTTGATATATTCAAGATAATTACGTATTTACAAAATACCGTCTCAATTCATCCTATTTCATCAGATCCGGGATGTGATATGGTTCCGAAGGATGAACCGGATATGGCCAGTTCCAATAAGATTTCATTCTTGAACCAAAATCCATTTTTTTCTTTCTTTCATCTATTCCATGACCGAAACAGGGGGGGGTACACGTTACACCGCGATTTTGAATCAGAAGAGAGATTTCAAGAAATGGCAGATCTATTCACTCTATCAATAACCGAGCCGGATCTGGTGTATCATAAGGGATTTTCCTTTTCTATTGATTCCTACGGGTTGGATAAAAAAAAATTATTGAATGAGGTATTCAACTCCAGGGATGAATCGAAAAAGAAATCTTTCTTGGTTCTACCTCCTATTTTTTATGAAGAGAATGAATCTTTTTATCGAAGGATCAGAAAAAAATCGGTCCGGATCTCCTGCGGGAATGACTTGGAAGATCCAAAACCAAAAAGAGTGGTATTTGCTAGCAACAACATAATGGAGGCAGTCAATCAATATAGATTGATCCGAAATCTGATTCAAATCCAATATAGCACCTATGGGTACATAAGAAATGTATCGAATCGATTCTTTTATGGAATTCAAAGGGATCAAATAGGAAATGATACTCTGAATCATAGAACTATAATGAAATATACGATCAACCAACATTTATCGAATTTGAAAAAGAGTCAGAAGAAATGGTTCGATCCTCTTATTTCTCGAACCGAGAGATCCATGAATCGGGATCCTAATGCATATAGATACAAATGGCCCAACGGGAGCAATAATTTCCAGGAACATTTGGAACATTTCGTTTCTGAGCAGAAGAGCCGTTTTCAAGTAGTGTTCGGTCGATTACGTATTAATCAATATTCGATTGATTGGTCCGAGGTTATCGACAAACAAGATTTGTCCAAGTCACTTCTCTTTTTGTCCAAGTCACTTCTCTTTTTGTCTAAGTCACTTCCTTTTTTCTTTGTGAGTATCGGGAATATCCCCATTCATAGGTCCGAGATCCACATCTATGAATTGAAAGGGCCGAATGATCAACTCTGCAATCAGTTGTTAGAATCAATAGGTGTTCAAATCGTTCATTTGAATAAATTGAAACCCTTCTTATTGGATAATCGTGATACTTCCCAAAAATCGAAATTCTTGATCAATGGAGGAACAATATCACCGTTTTTATTCAATAAGATACCAAAGTGGATGATTGACTCATTTCATACTAGAAATAATCGCAGGAAAGACTTTGATAACACCGATTCCTATTTCTCAATGATATCCCACGATCGAGACAATTGGCTGAATCCCGTGAAACCATTTCATAGAAGTTCATTGATCTCTTCTTTTTATAAAGCAAATCGACTTCGATTCTTGAATAATCCACATCACTTCTGGTTCGATTGTAACAAAAGATTCCCTTTTTATGTGGAAAAGGCCCGTATCAATAATTATGATCTTACGTATGGACAATTCCTCAATATCTTGTTCATTCGCAACAACATTTTTTCTTTGTGCGTCGGTCCAAAAAAACATGTTTTTTTGGAGAGAGATACTATTTCATCAATCGAGTCACAGGTATCTAACATATTCATACCTAACGATTTTCCACAAAGTGGTGACGAAAGGTATAACTTGTACAAATCTTTCCATTTTCCAATTCGATCCGATCCATTCGTTCGTAGAGCTATTTACTCGATCCCAGACATTTCTGGAACACCTCTAACAGAGGGACAAATAGTCAATTTTGAAAGAACTTATTGTCAACCTCTTTCAGATATGAATCTCTCTGATTCAGAAGGGAAGAACTTGCATCAGTATCTCAATTTCAATTCAAACATGGGTTTGATTCACACTCCATGTTCTGAGAAATATTTACCATCCGAAAAGAGGAAAAAACAGAGTCTTTGTCTAAAGAAATGCGTTGAGAAATGGCAGATGTATAGAACCCTTCAACGAGATAGTGCTTTTTCAAATCTCTCAAAATGGAATCTGTTACAAACATATATGCCATGGTTCCTTACTTCGGCAGGGTGCAAATATCTAAATTTCACCCTTTTAGATACTTTTTCAGACCTATTGCCGATACTAAGTAGCAGTCAAAAATTTGTATCCGTTTTTCATGATATTATGCATGGATCAGATACATCATGGCCAATTCCTCAGAAAAAATTGTGGGCGATTCTTCCACAATGGAATCCGATAAGTGAGATTTCGAGTAAGTGTTTACATAATCTTCTTCTGTCCGAAGAAATGATTCATCGAAATAATGAGTCACCCGTTCCATTGATATGGATACATCTGAGATCACCAAATGCTCGGGAGTTCCTCTATTCAATCCTTTTCCTTCTTCTTGTTGCTGGATATCTCGTTCGTACACATCTTCTCTTTGTTTCCCGGGCCTCTAGTGAGTTACAGACAGAGTTCGAAAAGATCAAATCTTTGATGATTCCATCATACATGATTGAGTTGCGAAAACTTCTGGATAGGTATCCTACATCTGAACTGAACTCTTTCTGGTTAAAGAATCTCTTTCTAGTTGCTCTGGAACAATTAGGAGATTCTCTAGAAGAAATACGGGGTTCTGCTTCTGGTGGCAACATGCTATTGGGTGGTGGTCCCACTTATGGGGTCAAATCAATACGTTCTAAGAAGAAATATTTGAATATCAATCTCATCGATATCATAAGTATCATACCAAATCCCATCAATCGAATCACTTTTTCGAGAAATACGAGATATCTAAGTCGTACAAGTAAAGAGATCTATTCATTGATAAGAAAAAGAAAAAACGTGAACGTTGATTGGATTGATGATAAAATAGAATCCTGGGTCGCGAACAGTGATTCGATTGATGATGAAGAAAGAGAATTCTTGGTTCAGTTCTCCACCTTAACGACAAAAAAAAGGATTGATCAAATTCTATTGAGTCTGACTCATAGTGATCATTTATCAAAGAATGACTCTGGTTATCAAATGGTTGAACAACCGGGATCAATTTACTTACGATACTTAGTTGACATTCATAAAAAAGATCTAATGAATTATGAGTTCAATAGATCCTGTTTAGCAGAAAGACGGATATTCCTTGCTCATTATCAGACAATCACTTATTCACAAACCTCGTGTGGGGCTAATAGTTTTCATTTCCCATCTCATGGAAAACCCTTTTCGCTCCGCTTAGCCCTATCCCCGTCTAGGGGTATTTTAGTGATAGGTTCTATAGGAACTGGACGATCCTATTTGGTCAAATACCTAGCGACAAACTCTTATGTTCCTTTCATTACGGTATTTCCGAACAAGTTCCTGGATGACAAGCCTAAAGGTTATCTTATTGATGATATTGATGGTAGTGACAATATCGAGATTGATGCTAGTGACGATATCGATGATGACCTTGATACAGAGCTGCTAACTATGACGAATGCGCTAACTATGTATATGACGCCGAAAAAAGACCGATTTGATATCACCCTTCAATTCGAATTAGCAAAAGCAATGTCTCCTTGCATAATATGGATTCCAAACATTCATGATCTGTATGTGAATGAGTCGAATTACTTATCCCTCGGTCTATTAGTGAACTATCTCTCCAGGGATTGTGAAAGATGCTCCACTAGAAATCTCCTTGTTATTGCTTCGACTCATATTCCCCAAAAAGTAGATCCCGCTCTAATAGCTCCGAATAAATTAAATACATGCATTAAGATACGGAGGCTTCTTATTCCACAACAACGAAAGCACTTTTTCACTCTTTCATATACTAGGGGATTTCACTTGGAAAAGAAAATGTTCCATACTAATGGATTCGGGGCCATAACCATGGGCTCCAATGCACGAGATCTTGTAGCACTTACCAATGAGGCCCTATCCATTAGTATTACACAGAAGAAATCCATTCTAGACACTAATACAATTAGATCCGCTCTTCATAGACAAACTTGGGATTTGCGATCCCAGGTAAGATCGGTTCAGGATCATGGGATCCTTTTCTATCAGATAGGAAGGGCTGTGGCACAAAATATACTTCTAAGTAATTGCCCCATAGATCCTATATCTATCTATATGAAGAAGAAATCATGTAAGGAAGGGGATTCTTTTTTGTACAAATGGTACTTCGAGCTTGGAACGAGCATGAAGAAATTAACGATACTTCTTTATCTTTTGAGTTGTTCTGCCGGATCGGTCGCTCAAGATCTTTGGTCTCTACCCGGACCCGATGAAAAAAATGGGATCACTTCTTATGGATTCGTTGAGAATGATTCTGATCTAGTTCATGGCCTATTAGAAGTAGAAGGCGCTCTGGTGGGATCCTCACGGACAGAAAAAGATTGCAGTCAGTTTGATAATGATCGAGTGACATTGCTTCTTCGGTCCGAACCAAGAAATCCCTTAGATATGATGCAAAATGGATCTTGTTCTTTTGTTGATCAGAGATTTCTATATGAAAAAAACGAGTCGGAGTTTGAAGAAGGAGCCCTCGACCCGGAACAGATAGAGGAGGATTTATTCAATCACATAGTTTGGGCTCCTAGAATATGGCGCCCTTGTGGCAATCTATTTGATTGTATCGAAAGGTCCAATGAATTGGGATTTCCCTATTGGGCCAGGTCATTTCGGGGCAAGCGTATCATTTATCATAAAGAGGCTGAGCTTCAAGAGAATGATTCGGAGTTCTTGCAGAGTGGAACCATGCAGTACCAGACACGAGATAGATCCTCCAAAGAACAAGGTTTTTTTCGAATAAGCCAATACATTTGGGACCCTGCAGATCCATTCTTTTTCCTATTCAAAGATCAGCCCTTTATCTCTGTGTTTTCACGTCGAGAATTCTTTGCAGATCAAGAGATGTCAAAGGGGCTTCTTACTTCCCAAACAAAGCCTCCTACATCTATATATAAACGCTGGTTCATCAAGAATACGCAAGAAAAGCACTTCGAATTGTTGATTCATCGCCAGAGATGGCTTAGAACCAATAGTTTATTCTCTAATGGATCTTTCCGTTCTAATACTCCATCCGAGAGTTATCAGTATTTATCAAATCTGTTCCTATCTAATGGAACGCTATTGGATCAAATGACAAAGAAATTGTTGAGAAAGAGGTGGCTTTTCCCGGATGAAATGAAACATTTGATTCATGTAAGAGAAGAGGAGAAAGATTTCCCATTCCTTAGCCGGAAAGATA
>JAJJMC010021399.1:0-13847 GCA_023531435.1 Papaver californicum | reverse complement strand
GTCATTTCTCGACAAATTAAATTTTGGTTGTTGTCGATCATGTAATGGTCGCTACAATTTTTTTCTCTGTATCATTTCAAAGCATCTACTATATCATTTTACCATTTAAAATATCATTTCTCGACAAATTAAATTTTGGTAGTTGTCGATCATGTAATGGTCGCTACAATTTTGTTCTCTGTATCATTTCAAAGCATCTATTGTATCATTTTACCATTTAAAATGTCATTTCTCGACAAATTAAATTTTGGTTGTTGTCGATCATGTAATGTTCGCTACAATTTTGTTCTCTATATCATTTCAAAGAATCTACTGTATTATTTTACCATTTAAAATGTCATCTCTCGACAAATTAAATTTTGGTTGTTGTCGATCATGTAATGGTCGCTACAATTTTATATTCTGTATCATTTCAAAGCATCTACTGTATCATTTTACCATTTAAAATGTCATTTCTCGACAAATTAAATTTTGGTTATTGTCGATCATGTAATGGTCGCTACAATTTTGTTCTCTGTTTCATTTCAAAACATCTATTGTATCATTTTACCATTTAAAATGTCATTTCTCGACAAATTAATTTTTGGTTGTTGTCGATCATGTAATGGTCGTTACAATTTTATTCTCTGTATCATTTCAAAGCATCTACTGTATCATTTTACCATTTAAAATGTCATTTCTGACAAATTAAATTTTGGTTGTTGTCGATCATGTAATGGTCGCTATAATTTTATCTTCTGTATCATTTCAAAGCATCTACTGTATTATACAAAATCTTTGATTCATGCAAAAAATTAATGAGTAATAAAAATTTTGAACTTTAGAATTTCTTGTTACCTCATTTTGTATGAATTTGTACACATTTAAGGAAAATGAAAGATTTATTCAACTTATGAAATATTTATTCATTGGAAATGGTTTGAATTACTTATGTTTTTGATTAAATAAATAATTTTTTTGAAATCATATAACTTTTATAGAATACTACCAAAGGAATTCTCGAAAGCAGCAGAGGATTGGTATTAGAAGAAAACAGAACATTACGAAAGGAAAACAAACAAAGCGAAAACATGTCACAAACTGAAAATTCACGAAGTCAAGAGAGTTACGCAAGAGGAATTCTTCAATAAAGAGGGATAGTAAATAACCCAGAGGTGGATAATACATTGGGAATCTATTTGATTAATGCTCTCTAATACGCAAGATATGGTAGATAGATATCACTTCATCCCCCTAATTATAAAACAATTGGTACGAAACCAAAGCATTTCATCTTCCTTTCTAAAACCAAACCCTCTGCAACTCAAAAAACCTTCCGTGCCAGAGATATTAATCCAATTAATCGAGCATCACCATGCCTAAAATATTGTATGAAGATGAGGGTAAGGTTCATGAGGTTCCTGCAGTAAAGGAGGAGTGGGGCATCGACTGGCATCCAATTGATCTTGATTTTAATTTCATGCCATATGGAATTGCATACCCAAATGGATGTGAGGATGTTGAATATACTTGTGATTTCGAATAGCATTGAAGACGCTTAGATATAGCAGGAAGGTGAAGTTTGAGGAAAGATATGGTAGGATTCCTCCAGGGTTTGGTCCTAGACGAGCAGTAAGGAGAAGAACCTGAGTTTCTGTGAATGCAGGCCAAGGTAGTGAAAAATTTCTTAGTAATACTATTTTTATTAGAAGTAGGAAAACTGTTGATGATGTTATAATTTGAACAGGTGTTGAGAGAAATGGAGCAGGACAATCTTCTCTAGGTCCCCTTCGTGATTTGATAATAGTGTTTATGAAGCAGGGAGTGGGATGAGAGTAGTAGTGGAGGTGGAAATGGTATGGTGGTAATGCTTTTGGTGCTCCTCGGGGAATGAGAGGAATTGATTTTCCTCATGAAGGAAGGCCAATATTTTTTGGTCCGGTTGATGGAGATGAGGATTGATGGATTTTTCTTGCAATTCACCCTCGAATGGGCGATTATGTGGTGACATAGGTGGTTGTTGTAGTTGCTGATAAGGCTATAGTTGTGGGTGGTGTACAAATGCGATTTGGTTCTGTTCGAGTACCCACATACATCAGTCAGGTACTTCGAGCACATGTTGTGCCACTGAGGACCAGAGCAAGGACTAGTGCAACTGGCATGGTCTTTCCCGTGATGGATGTATTGCAATGGAGACCATAGGCACCACCTACAATCAAGAAGCAACACCAGGGGTATCCGCTTCTCAAGGATCCCTTTAACTAGAACCAGCACCAGGTTCTTCAAATGCTCTAACTACTTCAAGTTCTCCACAGGCATCCCGAGAAAAATTACTAAAGGCACCCCACTTCTGAATAAGGGCACCCCTTTCAATTTCAAAAATTCAAAAAAGGCGGGAAAATCTTTCTTTACGTGTGGAATATCCCGAGTTGCTTGGAAGTCGATTTTCAAGGGATTTGAAGGTGTTTTTAAGTTACCAAATTGGAGAAACAAGCAAAACATATCAATACACGTCATGTATGAAGTTTTCTGCCGAGAAAACAGGTTGAAAATTCGATTTATGGCCGGAAAAGGGTTTACTCCTTGATTTGGGATTTACACGAATTTGAGTTGGTTTTGGATTGTGTTTTGGGTCTTTATCAAGTTAGGAGGAGCTGTTAGGGTTTACTAAACCTATAAATAACAAAGATATCGAATAAAAAAGGGGAGAGCTTGAATTGAAAAAAAAATACAAGAAGAAAAAAAAATGTTGTTGTTGTAGTGAATAACAGGGAATAGGCGACGATTTCTTCAACTGAACAACAACGTTTATCGTCAACTTTGCAACGTTTATCTTCAGCTGCAACGGTTCCTTCACCCCATCTGCAACTTTTATCTTCGCTTTGTAACATTTATCTTCAAGCTCTATTGCAACAGTTAATCTGTAACGCCCAGAAAACGTTGTAGATTTCCTGTTTTATTATTTTTAGCTTCTTTTCTTCTTTTCAAGCACTTTTGAGCCATGTACCAATCTTTTGAGAGTGTTTTGAGTATGATGAGCTAAACTAAACCACTTGGACAATGGAGGAAGCCATATTTCATGAATAAATGGTAACCATTTTTGATTCTTAATGACTTTTGCATTGATTTTTTTAATTGATTTATGATTTTTCTTAATTAGTTGTGATTTTGTTTGATGGCTTATGCTGGAACGTACGAGCTTTTGATGCGCTATGCTTATGATTTACAGTTAATGTTTTAGAAATCTACTTTTGGAAAAGAAACAAAGTCAATAAAAGAGCTATAATTGTTAAAGAATCATTGTAGAATCATTCAGAAGTGATTTTGGCGGAATCCTGAGTTCCAGTTCTTCCCAATATTATTAAAATATTTTACTTATTTTCTATTTTAATTCAGAATTAGGTCTAAAACGAATCTTCACAAGTCTCAGCGAACGAACACATTTTTACCACTTTTATAAAACGACCAAGTTTTTGGCGCCGCTGCCGGGTACTTGTTTTTGGATTTTTTTTAGGTAAGTTAGTTTAATTATATTTTTATTTGTTCTATTTTATGTTTTTGGATATTTTTGTTTGTATTACAGGTTTTGGATCAAAAAGAAATTGGAGCCAAAGATTATATTGATTGATTAAAGACTTGGAGTCAAAGATAAATCGAAAAGAACGGAAAAAGAAGACAAAATTTTTTTTTTGTTAATTTTAATTTTATTTAATTTTTGGGGTTTTATTTTTAGAAAATTGTATTATGAAATCTTTTATTATTTTTGTAGTTTTTCTTTTAATTTTGGACTTTGGACTTTATTTTTATTTTTTGGGACTTTTGGACATTATTATTTTTTAAGCCCTAGGGAAGAGTATTATTGAATATAAACTGCAACAGGGAAGGACGACAATTACGATATTGTCTCAGCCCCTCGGTTTCGTGCACTGACATAGGAGGCGGTGGCCTGAGTCGACTTCAACGGTTCATCGCCCGTCTGGAACGGGAGGTAAGACTCTAACCACCCATGAATCCCCTGTCAGTGGGTTTTCTGGACGCCTTTGTAATGCATATATGATGAGGACCTGAATACGGATTTATTTTTCTAGTAAAGGGCAATGACTAGCCATATAAGATAAGGACTCGGATTTCATCATTGTTTCCTTCTTTCCCGCTTTAGGAACACGTTACCAAACGCGAACCTAAGCCTTAAAGTTTGACTAGAAAAAGACCGATAGGTAACGAGCTTATTGGAAAGTCATTCAAAAGGAATGTATTGGTTACTCTGTTATCCTAACTCAAAGTTCAGGAAGATTATTTTAAGTAGATTCGAGCCTCCTTGTAACCCAAGAAAACGTTGCCAATGAGGCAGGGTTATCAAAGCTCCTTAGAGTTTATCCTGTTTCTATTCGAATTAATCTAATCGGATCGTTCTAAGAAATTTGTTAAAACTGTAACTAGTTGCCTTTTGGAAGAATAGAAACTGGTCTAGAAACAATCTAAATGGAGCCATCATGCTTTTTGTTTGCTAGATTCGGTAGGTTTGATTTGGTTGAGTCGGCCTTCTTTGTGTTTGTTTAGAACCCTTTCCATTTAGGATTTATTTTTAGAGTTTTATTAGGATTTTTTTTTAAATGTCGAACTGATAGTATGAGGACCAATACAATGAGTATTTGATTGAATTTCAAATAGACATTATCCGTACTATCAACATGGTGTGGATAATAGTCGAGACCACCATCAACCTTTTGGAGGTTATTGATCATACTAGGGTGATCTCAATTACTATTCATATACACACCCGTCATATGAACATGAAAATGAGCAAAATTCGAGTTCTTTCTCTTGGAGGGATGCCCTAAAGCATGTGCGATCTAGTCCTTATAATGAACTTATTGTGCCTCTAGAGGAATCATTGAAGCAGTTGCGATCTAGTACTTATCATGAACCTATTATGTGGTAGAAGCGCCCTCACCTTACAATGCTATCATCGGGAGGCATTGGGTCCATCAATTAAAAGGGGTTGCATCAACGTACCATCAGTACTTGCGATTTCCAACACCTCAGGGAGAAATGGAAATTAAAGGATATCAGAGCATGGCGAGAACGTGCGCTCTCACGGAAGCACACATAAATCAAGAAAGAGCTCAACAAGTGAAAGCAAAGAAGAAGGAAAGGAAAGTCCAAGCTACGGAATGAGCAATAAATCAGTACTTGTCTGAAGTCGCAGCTAACAAGTCAAGCAATGAAGAAGGAAGGGATTCTAAAGTCAAAGGAAATGAGTTAGGAACAAGAAAAGGGGGTGAAACCTCACAATAGCAGCTCAAGGGGGATCCCACATTCTTAGGAACCCCCAAATCTGTTTTTTCGGCTGTAGAGAAAACCAAGAACATCAACATTGGAATGCCAGAATTTCCAAAGGCAATTAAAATTGGAACCCTGATGAGACCAGAAAGGGAGCAAGATTTAATCCGTTTACTCGAAGAGTATGCAGATGTGTTTGCGTGGAAAATAAGAGACATGCCAGGAATTGACCCAAGCATTGTTCAACATGAATTGCGTATACATCCAGGAACCATACCATTTCGGCAACGGATGCGAAAAGTAGCACCTGAATATCATGATCCAATAGAAAAAAGAATTGAAGAAGCTAATGGACGCAGGATTCATTCGAGAAGTGCGCTACCCAACGTGGATATCAAATATGGTCATAGTCCCAAAGAAAACTAGAGGTGTGAGAATTTGCATAGATTTCACCAATTTGAATAAAGCATGTCCAAAAGACAGTTATCCACTTTCAAGCATTGATCAATTAGTAGACGTTGTCGAAGGACACGAAGCCTTTTCTTTCATGGATGGACAATCTGGATATAACCAAATTGCACTAGCCGCGGAAGATCAAGAGCATACTGCGTTTTTTACCCCGCGAGGATTATATTGTTATACAAGAATGTCGTTTGGATTAAGAAACGCAGGAGCAACCTACCAACGGTTAGTGGATGCAATCTTCAAACCCTGGATATGACGCACATTGGAAGTCTACGTAGATGACATGCTAGTAAAAAGCAAGATGGCAAAGGATCATTTACAAGACTTGAGGGAGATTTTCCAATCTTTGCGCAAGTATAAAATGAAAGTCAATCCGGAAAAATACATTTTTGGAGTTACATCAGGGAAGTTTTTGGGTTATCTAGTTACGGAAAAATGAATTGAAGTCGATCCAGCAAAAATTCAGGCTATCGTAAATATGCCATCCCCAAGAAATGTTAAGGAGGTACAGAAACTGAACGGATGCTTGGCAGCGCTTACCAGATTCATTGCAAGGTCATCAGATAAGTGCAAACCATTTTTTGATACTCTGAAGAAGGGAAGCAAGTTTATATGGAATGAAAACTGCGAAAGCCTTTCAAAACATCAAGATCTATCTTGCGACTTTACCCGCATTACAGAAACCGCAGCCTGAAGAGATTTTGGCCCTATATATAGCTGCAACAGAAGATACAATGAGCGCAGTACTGGTGCGAACAAATGATAAAGTGGAAAAACCAATCTACTTCATTAGCAAGACTTTCAACCTTGCGGAGAGGAACTATACCAAGATTGAACAGTTAATATTAGCACTGGTATTTGCCATGCAAAAGCTGCACACATATTTTCTAACGCACTACGTACGAGTACCAAGCAAGGCTCCACTGGAATCAGTGTTAAAAAATGCAGGAAAAGTGGGTAGAATTGCAAAGTGGAATGCTCAGTTGGAACAATTTCACATTCTTTTTGAAATGCAAACTGCTCAAAAGTCCCAAGTTTTGGCGGATTTTCTTGCAGATTTTCCATTAGACGATGATTTTGAAATCCATGGGTTACCAGGAATGGAAGAGGATGACTCTCAGGACATTTTAGACTCTGTCAATTCTCGGAGATGGGAAGTTTTTGTTGATGGAGCCCGAAATAAAGAGGGGGAAGGAATCGGTATTGTAATAACAACACCCACGGGGGAGCGATTGATACATGCTTTTCGTTTAGAGTTTGGAGAGCACACCAACAATATAGTAGAATACAAGGCTGTGGTTCATGCCCTCCGGTTAATTATTAAACTAGGAATTACCGATGTATTGTTGACAAGTGACTCACAATTAATAATCTGACAAGTTGAGTTAAAATATCAAGCAATTGATAAAGACTTAATTCAATACAAAGACCTCGTGCAAAATTTAGCGTCCCAAGTTCCAAACATCATTTTTCGCCATTTGTCCAGAGATAAGAATCGCCATGCAGATGCGTTAGCATTTATCTCCTCAATGATCAAGGATCCGAACACATCTGCCGTCAAAACTGGACGTATTTATGAACCATCAATTAAAATATGGGAAGTTGAGAATATGGAAGATGAAATAAGTGAAGATCTTGAGGATCCATCCACACAAAATGACGCAAATATACCCCAAAAACCAAAGGATAGGTGCGTAGAAGAAGATTGGAGGATTGCACTGCATCATTACTTGCAAAAACAAATATTGCCTGCAGACGCTAAGGAAGCAAGGAAAATACAATCAAAGTTTGTTAACTATCAATTAAGGGATGGTATTTTGTACCGAAAGCTCTTCATGGGACCACTACTTCGCACGCCCAGAAGGACATCGAATTTTAACAGATATACATTATGGTGACGCTGGGAATCATAGCGGGAGACAATCATTGGCCCTCAAGGCAAAAACGCAGGGATATTATTGGGTCACAATGCAAAAGGATGCCGAAGATATGGTCAAAAGATGTGAAGAATGCCAACGTTTTTCTAAGAAGATCAGAGCGTCGGCAACAAAACTCAATTGAATACTTAGTCCATGGCCATTTGCAAAGTGGGGAGTAGATACTGTCGGACCCCTACCTGAAGGAACACGAAAAAGGAAGTACCTAATTGTAGCAACAGATTATTTCACCAAGTGGGTGGAAGCCAGGGCACTTGCACACATTAGAGACTCGGATGTGTTCAAATTCTTGTTTGAAGACATAATTTGTAGATTTGGAATCCCAATGGCGATAGTTTCAGACAATGGACAGCAGTTGCAGGGAAAAAATATTAACATGCTTTTTGAAGCCTTCAGTATCCAAAACAGAAAGTTAACTCCACTTTACCCCCAGAGCAATGGGCAGGCTGAAGCTACATACAAGACAATTGCACCTAATCTCAAGAAGAATCTGGAAGGGCATCACAAGCGATGGTGTGAGCAAATTCATAACACTCTATGGGCCTATCGCACCACACGGGAGATCTGCCACTGGAGAATCACCATTCTTACTTACCTATGGGGCAGAAGCAGTCATACCAATGGAGATAATATTACCAACTACCAAGACAGAGGCATGCGAAAGGAATTTAAATGAAGATTTAATTCTTGAAAAGTTGGATGATCTAGAAGAAAGAAGAGAAGTTGTATTACAAAAGATGAAGAATTATCAAAGAAAGTTAGCAAGCGAATATGGAACAAAAAGTAAAGTTGCGTCATTTTGTTGTACCATAATTTTCTATGCAATCGTATAGTAATTTATCACACGGGGTAAAGCAAATAAAGGCAAAATCTCATAGGAGACCCATGTAAAAGTCTTAAATATTGACTATTGGGTACATCCGCTAGCAAGAGATACCCTCTATGGCATTAATTATTATATCAAGTAATAGGGGCCACATAAATAATTTCCTCTTGGCCAGAGAGAAATTACTATGTGAAGCGCACCCTCAAAAGGAGCCCAAGGTACAATAAATCCTTGAGGTTTCAAATTATATACTCATTAATCAATTTATCTTATGATTTTATTGCAGGAACAAAAGTAAAATGTCAAAGGTATGAAAAGAATATCAGAAAATAATCATTTTTATTTATATGTCATCACAGTTTACAAGAACAAAAATGATACTCAACAGCAGCAAGATACAGGAAGAATTTTAAGGAGCAGGATCATGGGTAGGATCTGGGTCAACACTTGAAGCAAGATCAGAAGTTGAAGCAGGATCAGCACGGGAAGGAGTAGCACGGGGGGCAGGCTCGGGAACCACCCTGCGAGGATCGGTTTTGGTCTAACCATCCTTCGCAACCCTATCAAGGGTATTATTAATTGCCAGAGTAATACCCCGTTTTGTCTCAACTTTCATGTACTTCATCTTCTCACGTGAAGCAATAAGCGTATCCTCGTACGTTTTTATCTTGCCATCAGCTAATGAAGCCCTACTCTCAGCCAAAGAAGCTTGATTCTGCCAGTATGCAAGCTTTTCCTCCGCCGCGGCCAAGTCATCAGAGTAGCACTTGACAGCAGTTTGCCAATTAACATCTGCTTCTTCCTCCTTGGAAGTGATTTGAGTAAATCGGTCTTGCGCCTCAACCAATTTAGCTGTGGCTTCCCCAAGTTGGTCATTGGCCTTTTTCAGCTTGTCATTAGCTTCAGAGCTCCTTCTCAACCTTAGCGGACAAAAGCTTAACTTTCTTCAACTCTTTATCAGACTCCTCAGCCTTGGCAGCTGCTCTCTTAAACTTTCTTTCAAAATCTACATAGAAAATAAAAGGTTGTTAGACTGTGTAAAAAATATATAAAAATAAATTTTTGATATAAAATAAACTACCTATAGCAAGGGACTCAAACTTTTGTAAATCCTGGACATTTTTGTCATTAGAAAGATCAAGAAACTCAAATTCACTCAGAAGCTTAGCATAATCTCTCGTGGATTGCTCGAGATCTTGTTTATATTGCGCAATCTCAACTTCATCTGCTAATCCTCTATCTCGCAGCAAATTAATCTTCTCAGTGCGTTTATCAAGTTCTTTGTGTAAACACTGAATATCGATATGTCGATAAAGGATTTTATCTGAGAGGCTGCGGACTTGACTTTGCGCTTCCGAAAGAGCTTTTCCTCTAGCATGAAAAGCTGCAGCTGCGTTATCTCTTTCTTTGATAAGTTGCGCCACAAAAGTTGAATGTCTAGAATCATGCTTCGACCTAGATCGAGAAAATTCAGTAAGGATACTCTTGCGCTCTACACAAAGATTTCGATTTTCCTCCTCTAATTTTTTTACTTTCACCATGGCCTCAGCAATGCAGTCATTATTACATAAAATAGCAGCATCAAATTCCCCTTTTTTGCTAACAAAGTCTTTTTTCGAAGATGCATACTCCGCCGAAAGTTTTTTATACGCAATGAGAATCTTATTCCTCTCATCCACCAGTTTATTGAAGTTCTCCTTGACCTTTACATTCTCCTCGGTGACTTGCATTACGTGCCCATGTAAAGACGTGGCTCTGGCCCGTAGTTTAACAACAAGATTTGAATCCCCCTCTGATCCCATAAAGAATTTCAGAAAGATGTGCTAAAGAAAAATACAATAACATAGAAAATGAAATATTCTAACCTTGGCTTTGAAGAGTGGACAGCTGCTGTCGGAGCTCTTTATTCTCCTGCTTTAACTCAGCAGCACCACCCTCCGACAGTCGAAGGACAAGTGAATTAGCCTTCGCTCTGACTTCAGCAAGTTCTTCCTCAGTATTCCTGAGTTTATCCTCCATCATCAGTGAACGAGCTTGGAAGAACTTGTACGCAATCAGAGAGCAACTCTCATTATAAGCAAGCTGTGAAATCAAAGATAAGCATCAGAATAGGAAATAAAGAAATAAGAGTCAATACGTAAACAAATTATGAGGAGCATAACTGCATAAGAGCCTGCTGCGGACGGGCATATACATCTCCATCTGCCACTGCAAGGACCTTGGCAAGGGTAGAGGGCACCTCGACGTCGAAAGAGAAAGCTTCACTTGCATTATCCTTTGACCAAGCCTTCATCACCGTATCAAAAGGAATGGAACGCATGTCCGCTTGCAATTTGGCAACAGAAGCGGAATCAGTAGGCTTTGGTTGAGCATTGCTAGGAATCAGAAGTACGTCATTTTCCTTGAACCAATCGAATGCATCTTCTTCTCTTCCAACGAGATTATCAACGTCGTAGACGCTCTAACCCTCTTCCCTATGAGAAGCCCTCTCTCCACTAGCAACTGAAGCAGAATACACCTCTTCCTCAGAACGGGAGAGTAACCTTTCTGCGTTCCCAATAGCACCTACTGCGTTTTCCTGAAGGGAAGAATCAGCAGCATTGGCAACCAGGGCAGGAGAAGGATTTGCTACGTTAGCAGCTACGTCTTCTTCAGTAGAAGCATGTTCAACTTCCGTTTCGACTATGGTCTCTAGCCTGGAAGGAGCATACTCAATCATAGCTCCGTTCAACTCTGTCAGGGGCGCAGCCTGCTCCTTGTCAGTCAAGTTATCCACGAACTCAGAAATCACGATGTCATCGACTTGAAACAAAGGAGAATGAGATAGAAAATAAGAAAGGAAGGAGCTTGCATCCAGGGGAGACTCAATATCTGCTACTTGGGGAGCTTCAGTTGCAACATCACCCAACGCAGCAGGACGAGAAGATATTGGAGTTGCGTTCTGCACCGTGCCGCCTTCTATCATCAACTGGATAGAAAGAGGATTAGCTTTGGCCACCTTCTTAGAAGAAGCACAATGAGTAACCTTCATTTTCTTCTAACCATGTTAACATTTTCAAATAAGTTAACAACACGCAATTTAAATGTTCTGAGTACCTTGTCAATACAAGACGGAGCAATACCTTGTCAGATGGAGGAGTAGCTTTACGCTTGGTGCCTACATCAGTTTTTAAACTTTCTTTCTCTTTTGGAGGTTGCGTAAAAATAATAATTAAGAAAAACAACGTACGCAACACTTAAAGATCGGAAGAACTGAAAAAATCATTGCTTACCGCATCACCATAAGAGAAGTTAAACCCGTCAAAGTTCAATATCCACGGGCAATAGGAGGGGAACCGTTCCTGAAGGCTCCGTACTGTATTTTCCGAAGCCTGGCCATAAATCCAGGGCCCTTCAATCACCAATGGAGTAAGATACCACCGGTAATCATGGTCCCGGCGCAGCTTTTCAACCAAAGATTCCTCCGTTCCCGGGATGAGATTTATCTTCGTAGCATCAATATCAGCCATCAAATGGATTTCATCGCCTCTCGTGCGTCCAGGACCAACGTTCCAATTCATATAATTTTTATCAGCAAAGGAATCAGTATAGGAAAAATGGAAATTCTCCACTGTATAATGGACGCAGTTCGCAGGATCAGGTGTATAGCAGGTGAAGTTGGTTTGCCCAACGTTGTGCATGCTGCATTCATCCAGTATTCTCCACTAGTTTCCATTGTACTGCGCAACTGAACGCACGGTGTTATTTTTAGCCAGACCACGGCTAGCTAGGACTTCAAACTGATAGGGGCATCGACTGTCATATAAGGGAAGCCTTAACCCAGCGTCTATTGCACCAGCAGCGATTAGCAATCTTGTGGGAGAATATTCAAAATTCAGAATCATATTCAAGGAGATCTTATCTCCTTCAGGGGAGTTATAAAGGGAAACGTTAAAATCCTGAAGGCCATAGTTTCTCTTGAACTCCTCCATATCCATATTTTTAAAGCTAAGAAGCTCATGAACCCAGTCACTTCTGGTATAGATCTAACATGAGGAGGAGCAAGGCTACGAATTCTCCTGGGATGCACTGGCCTACCTTCATCCCTTTTCTTGCCAGCAAAATGCCGGTCACCTTGGGAAGCATGTTTGGGAGCACGGCTACTATCTTTTCTAGACATGATTAATCTACAGACCAAGAAGAAACAAGGTTACAATGATGAACAGTATAAAATAATGCAGAACTTAACAGAAAAATCAACATGCAAAATTTTTTACAGAAGAAGTCTAACAGTCTCACCAGTAAAAAAAGATGAAGTTAATCAGCAAAGATTTGATCTTGGGAAGTAAAAACCTTGATCAAACGAGGAATCTCGAAAAAGTTTAAGGAATAAGGACTTTAAGAAGAAGAAGACAGGAGAAGATCAGAAATCAGCTACAAACTTGGAAATCGAAAAGTAATGAGAAAAATGACAAAACTTTATCTTAAATACTGAACCAGTGAACTGACACGACTGCGAAAAAGAATTCAAAAGGCGTGAATCCAAACGACGTATCTTCTTGAAAACGTATGAAACCGTCGAAATTCAAATTTATTAGGGGCACAAAACCCAACAGTCATCATTACTTTTTGCCTTTTTGAATTCTAGGCACGTGGGAGAGAAATCCAAATGACAAAAAGGGGGAAAATTGTAAGGACATAAATTCATCTTTTCCACGTGTTTACATCATAAGAAGGAAGTATCACATTATGAAGCACCGAGAAGTACAAGGGCGAAATAAATAATAAAGGAAGACATCTATAAAACATCTGTCACACATCAACTGACACCGGAAGCAGAAAAGTCAGACTAGATTAATGCATATAAGACACGTGGAAAGAATACAAGTTACAAGAAAAAACATCATTAATAGCCAAGACATTCATCCGCGCTCTGCTATCCCTTGCGCTCCACAATCATCAGCGCTCTGTTATCCCTTGCGCTCCACAATCATCCGCGCTCTGCTATCCCTTGCGTTCTACAATCATCCGCGCTCTGCTATCTCTTGCGTTCCACAATCATCAGCGCTCTGTTATCCCTTGCGCTCCACAATACAAAGAGGAGCTGTGCATCAGCAAGCGGAACTAGTAAGAAGCATTACCAATGGAGTAAGATGAGCTGCGCCCAAAGTCCAGATAAGATCAAACTGGTCAAATAAAGATAAGAAGGAGCGAGGAAGAGGGACCCATCATAGGTTGCTATAAATACCAACCCCAAAGTAGAAAGAGAGGGACAACAAAAAATAGAGGGAGAGAGAAAACTCTGAAGGAAATTCAAGAAGTGGAAAAAGCTAAGACTAGGTTAAGAACTCTATTGAACTGAATTTCTTTAATTCATC
>JAJJMC010021398.1:0-23315 GCA_023531435.1 Papaver californicum | reverse complement strand
TTGAATGCGAGCCACGTTGAATGCGAGGATAACATCATGTTTTTTTTTGGGTTTAATAAAATGTCTATGTGCGGAGATACAATTAATAAAATGTCTATATTTTTTTAACTTTAATAAAATATCCAAACTTCGATCTTTTTCTGTTCCATTTTTCTAGAAAAACGACCAACGGTCATTAGAGGACAGGTGGCCATAGTAAAAGACAGTTAGACCCAGTGCAGTTCATACTGATCGGTATACCGTCTGTTTTACCGATTTCGGCTGAAAAGCGGGATGAAATCCGGTATACCGGTAAACGGTATTTGATCGAAAATATCGGCCGGTATGGACTGTATCGGATTTATCTGTACGGTCGATATTGACCGGTATTGGCCGGTACAATTATATTTTTTTATTTTTTTTATTTAAAAATAAAATAAAAAATAAAATAAAAAAATAATTTATTCTTGTTTTAGGGTTTTCAATTGTTATTCATATTTTTTATGATATTTTAGAATTATATATGCATATGATAATATCTATAATTAATCTAATGATCTTAAAATTGTAATATCTTTGTTTAATTAGTATTTTAGACGATAAACTTTGAAGTTATTCTTGTTTCTTTTGTATTTCCAGTTTGAACTTTGTATGAAATCTATGGATCTATATATTTTGGATGAATACTAGTTTATCTTTTTAAATTTTGTGAAAAAATGTTTGTTATAACGTGTTAAAATATATTTATAGTTATAAAATGTGAACTAGTATTTTTTTCATAAAATTATAGGTATAAAATATATGCACCGATATTCCACCGATATTTAAATCGAAATTTCCCCGGTATACCGGCGTACCAGTGTATCGCTCTCGACCGGTACGAACCGAAATCCGGTATGGTACAACCTTGGTTAGACCTCTAAATTAATTTAGTTTTGAATCACTACCTAGTTAAATTGTGAGTCAGTGCCTGGTTAAACCAAAACTCAAATCACTGTTGTTGTTCATCTTCTTCTTTACAATACTGGATCCATCTGTATAACCCAATCAACTATCAAATCAAAATCAATCATCATCTTCTTTATAATACTGGATCTCAGAAAATCCAAATTCCTTAAGAACCCTAGTCATTGCTGCTCCGCCATTAAAGAACTTTGAAATAAGATAAAGCAAATAAAAACTCAAGTCTCATTGCCATTAGAGAAAATAATCAAGATCAATCACAAATCGTAAAATTACATAGGACATAAATTTTTTAGTCATTTTTTTGGTGATTTGACTCTCCACTAATCACTAAATCATAAAAAAATTATAGGAAAAAAAAACATATATCAGAAATATAAAGTAAAACATCAAATTAAATCAACTTAAAATGAAGAAATCATCAATTCATGTAAAATTACAACTACCCATTTTGTGAAAACCAAACCATGATATTTGCAAATTTCTCAACTTTCTTAAAAATATGTCTAAATTTGGACAAATTTTACAATAGAATTAACTGTTGTTTTCTTCTGCAAGACTAGATTTAAGATCGAATAAATCAATGGATTAAACATTTTCTTTGGAAATTAAAAAGACGGATTGATAATTCTTACTAGAAGACATTAATAATAATCGTTGATAGTAAAAATTCTCAATCCTTGTTTTTTTCATTTATACAGTGATAATACTCTAATAATCAAACCAATCTAGAAGATTATCGAAAGGAAGAAGAATGAATCTGAAAAGGAGGTTTTGGACATGAGACAAAGAAAAAGTAGGAGGAGATGTTAGAAGAATTATAGAGAAGAGACAAAGTGGAAGGGGAGTGTGAGGAGAAGGGATGGAGAGGTGAAAGTGGTGGCGGAATTTGAGAGTTTTCTCGTTAACCACAAAAAAAATAGAGGAAGTAGGCAGGAAGAATGAGAAAGAGAAAGAGAAAGGGAAGAGACATATGTTTCTTATGAAACTAGGGTTCAAAGGAGAAATATGTAATTGCAACATCAAACAATTGACTAAGTCAATGAGAAAATACCAAACAAGTTAGATGTGACAAAATTATAAACGGTGTGGACATTTAATTAAAGTCGAAAAAACGGGGTCATTTTATTAATTGGATTTTCCCACATGGGCATTTTCTTAAGTTTCCCTTGTTTTTTTTTGTTGACTCGGTATCTGAATCCAATTCAATCACTGATTCGGCCTGAGTTAGATGTTATAACGTTTGTTTTTAACTTTGAATCAGATCTGACTCGCCACCTAATCAGATCTAACCTTTGACTTGGACCCGTTTGAGTCAGGTATGGAAATACCCCTGACTCATTGGACCAAACCACTAAATCATATGCGCCCAACCATCACACTTGATTCAAGTTCACGTTCAAGCAAGCCTTTGAACCACTACTTGAATTAAGTTAAAAATGAACTTTTGGCCATGTCTTTTCTTACAGATACAAATATAATATGGCGGTATCGGTGATATTAGCCGATATTAAGGATTTATTTTTAATTTAGGTATTGTCGTCCTCCATCATATAGATTTGCATATATTACATGTTTATATACACTTTCAAATACAATTAATAAGTTAATAAAGGTGATTGAACTATTGAATCTGAAAATATTGTACTTCAAATAAATTATTACAATATGACTGAACATATTTCATCTTCTCTAGCTGATCATAAAATAATATAAAAAGATATTAAAGTTCGAGTTAACTTTTTCAAAATTTGAATAATTGACTTTGATATTCTAGCTAATATAACATTATATAGGATATGTGTAGGAACAGATGAATCTTTAAAGGATTCTTCTCGTCTATCACGACACTCATGCACTGGATATTGATCGAAATTAAATTGATTATTCACTAAGAAAAAGGATTGATTAATGAATGCTCTTGAATGCACTTGTTGGCTTCAAAGGATCCTTCTCGTCAGTATCCGGCGATATCCACATTTATTGACAGATACATGTCGATACGACACGGATGCGATACATATCGTAAAATATATATCGTATACCCTAAGACACAAATAAACTGAGGATCTTGGATAAGTGTCAACAAATACAGATACCATATAGCAGATGTGGGCCTGTATCGACATATACGACAAACCATGCATAAGAGGGAAGTTCTTTACGACTCAAATGATCCATATTTATTTTGAATGGCTGAACTCGAATCGACATCATGAGGGTCATTCTATTAGTTTTGTAGTACTCTAGCATTAGACTAACCCTTGTAGGTTGTAACATTCCATTCAGACTCTAAAGTTGGAAAAACCGTGACCATGCATGTCAAGTTCTATTGTATATTTGTGACATGTTATTATTAAGATTGTACATTAAGCTACTTCACGGAGTTAGATTTTTTTAAAGTCTTAGATTAGATCTATATATTCGTCATCAGTAATGCAAAGTTTATAAACATGAGAACTGAAGAGCAGGTGATATAAATGAAGAATTTCGTCAACAACAAAGCAAAATCGACTAATGAAGATTAGAAATAAAAAATTTACCTTAAGAAAAACTCCTTACCAGATTATTCCAATGATATTATAGCGACAATCCTCTTACCCGGTGCATACGGACCCAAAGTATGTAATTGTAGGCGGTTAAAGTTGCATTAGTAGACCCTAATGGGATTGTTATAGAAACTTGTCAATTGTTGTTTTGTTTCAATAAATATAGGTGATGGGTTGTTTTAATTTAGACCGCAAGAGAACGGCTGTCGATGAGACAGTAGGCAAGAATGGTTCCTTCCACATGGATTTCAGAACTGCAATTTCTAACTATTAGTTAATTAATTAATTAATGTGCTAATAACAAAGTGTGATTGTTTTTCTAAAATTCTAAAAAGCTTAAAATACTAAAGTTGATTTACAAATAAAAGAAAGCATAGGACTCGAGATTTCATCACTACTATGCTTACTAGATGTTTACAACCATTCTCTATAATTTTCTCAAAATAATACTCAAGACCATTTTGGACAATTATATTTACGTCTTGGAAAATATGAAATTTTCATCAATTAGTTTTTCTCAAAAGATTAACAATTACTGCATTATAAAATGCTATTCTCTAAAAAAAATATTTAAAACAATTTATTTAAGCATTAAAGGACACATGAAGGAATTATTATCATTATAATCGAGAAATAGGACCAAGAGAAAAATTATAGAAAATAATTATAACATGCTAGCAAATAAAATAAGACTTCCTCTCTAATCCTAGGTGAGAGTTTTAGCTATTCATGGCAAAAAGAATAGAAGAAAATAGAGTAAAACCCATTTATTTATTAATTTAAAGAAATTTACAAAGAAATACTGAACAATTGCGTCGTTGAATCGTTTAAAAAAACTATTGAGTTTATTAAACACATTAACGACAGCTCAGTTCTGAAGTTGAAGAAAGCTGCTCTCTAGCGTGGTAAAAGCTCGAACTGTTGCAGGGAATATTGTTTAAATTGTTACCAAAACTGTTGAACACAAAGGTTTTGGCAACAGTTTTCAGCGACTTTTCTGAATAGTTTGTTCTTCCTTCAGCCGTGAAGAACCCTAATTTTCTGTTTAATCTGATTTTTATTTTTTCTCTTGATTTGGCCAAACCAACTTCCTCCAAATGTTCCCACAGTTTCTCTACTTATATCACAACCACCAGTTACTCCAATATCTTCTCCAAATCCTCGCAATAAATTTGCTTCAATGAGAAAAGAACTGGGGGATATTTCCTCTTCAAATCGATCTGATTTTATTCCTTCTTGATCTTCTATGTGTTTCCATAATTGTTTAAACTTCCCAACTCTCTTTAGATTCGATAGGAACGAATCTTCTCAGAATATTTTTTTTTCTTTTCATTCTCTAACTGCCGAGAATATTTTTCTCTGCCACACAAATATTCGTGAGATTTTCGAGTTTCCAAAACCCGAACAAATACCTACAAGTAAGGAAATAATACCTTATTGTCTTAAAAGCCTCACAACATCCAAAATTTCATGAACAAACTATCCAAATCGAATACTTCTCTTTTTTGAATGTGATAGAGAATGGGTGACGTTATCAAATGCTTGGGGTGCCTTTATCACTTTTGGGGTGCCTTTTAACTTTTTAGCCATTTTTTCCACTAATTTTTATTTTTATAAAAATACCTAAAAACAAAGAAAATAACATTATTAATACGAAAATAAAGCACTAAAAATATAAATATAAGATCAAATAAGACATGAAAACGTGCCTATCAAATACCCCCAAACTTATATCCATCTAGTCCTCGAGCAAAACTAATCTAGAAAATAAATCCTAACTCACTTTCGCAGGCATCGCGATTGCACTTAGCGTGTGCAATAAGCCTTTAAACCCCTAGGTGTCCCTAGTGGACGAGTTTTGTCTTGTGAGGGTTTACAAGAGATATACCCACAAAACCTTTTACTCCAAACCTTAGCTACTTGTGAACGATTGAGGGTAGACATTAAACATGCTATTTTGTTGGCTACCAAATTCTTGGGCTTTGGAAATCATTACCATATATGAGTCCAATTGT
The DNA here is from genome assembly GCA_023531435.1 of Papaver californicum. Classification (NCBI taxonomy): domain Eukaryota; kingdom Viridiplantae; phylum Streptophyta; class Magnoliopsida; order Ranunculales; family Papaveraceae; genus Papaver; species Papaver californicum. Next base: position 17,809 of record JAJJMC010021398.1, on the reverse strand, counting down.
TGGACACGACTTCGCACTCAAACGTACTAAAATTCATATATAAGAAAACAAAGCACTACTCAGAAAGTCGGACAATGAACCACGATACTCGGAATCTAACAAACCATAATCACACGAATAGATTAAGAAGATGGATTTGGAGATAAAAGTGTGCGCATGTTGACTAAGGTGAACAGTGTTTCCCAGAATATCTGTATGAATATCATGCCAAGATGAATCCTAATGGATTGAGATACGCACCCACTGGTCTAAATCCTAATTCTAGTATCAACTCAGCTGGTATATACAAGGGTCCCGGCGGTCAATTATTGAATATATACAAATTATTTTTATTTTTATTTATTTTTTCATTGTATTTTTTTTCCAACAACATGATTAGATCTTTTGAATCTAAGCGCATGCTCCTTGTTAGCAGATTACATGATAACTCTCACAGATCCTGCATTCCACGTTTTCTTGGTCGATGGAGACAGGGAGAACACACACATTTTGATATCCAAGTGTCATTTTTTTTAATTATTGGTCAAGTTTAATTAAAATAATGAGGCTTGATCTAAATCACTCACTCTTCTTCATCCTGGCGAAAACAAGGCGATACTAGTGCCCCACCAAATCACTTAAACATAAAAAAGTTACAAAAATAAAAACAGAACGTGATATGGTGATGACTCTGAGATATGGTGACGACTATCATGTTATTTCTAATACCTGAGCTCTTTCCTTTTATGAATAGACCATTTAGATGTGCACATCAACTCCTATATACAAGAATTTTGTTTCTATCTACCTAGAATGGTTAGTGTCATCCTGAATTGTTCACAAATTTCTAGATATTGGAGTTTTTGATACAACTATTTTTTTTTAAAATTCCCTTACCCCCTAACTTAAATTGAACATAGTCCTCGATATTCTAAAGATAAATGAATAAAAACATGAACATAGTAAAAGAGATAAGGAAAGATATTACCAGCACCGTGTACCAAAAACATATGGGTTGCCCCCTATAGATCGCTAAGTTTAAAGTCTTCAGCCAGACCAAGAAAGGATTAGTCACAATTTACGAATCATATAACAATAATCGAAGTAATTACGGATCCTTAAAGTCAACCGTATTTGACTCACATAGTTGACCAAAATGGAAGAAATGAGAATGTGTCGATTCAGATTTCCTAAAATAATTAGGCTTAACTTCAAAATTTAATAACTGACACATTCGAAGTTCAAAAGTTCCCACATTTGGTAAAATTTTTTTGGTGGAACAACAAAGTCAATTACCACATCAAGATGATGATGGGTTTCTAACAACTGAATTTCATTTTGGAAATTATTATTCGGCTCTGGAAACAGTTCTTGACGATAATCTCGTAAAATAGTAGAGGCACACACGTCAAGTCTCAAGTGAGGGACTATTTTAAGAATCAAAGGATTACCATAGAGAATTATATTCACCCCCAAACCTAGAATGGTCAATGTCCTTGGAAAAACTAGTCACAATTTCCTTAATTTCTAAATTATCAAATTTAGGAAAATGGTCAATTATTTCATCTAGATTGTAATTAGGTGGTCCCCCTTCATTCAGATTCTCTACGAGTCTATCATCTTCGTCAGGGACTATGGTCTTTGAATCGGACTCAAACACACTAGTCTTGGGACAAACTCGTTCCTCTAAACCATCATCGTCTTCATTATAACAAGGAAATATTTCACCGTTGATGTAATTTTAAAGTGGTAAATAAAGATTCGCTACTCAGACTTGTGAAGATTGATTTTAAATTTAATTTCTAAAACTAAAAGTATGAAAACTCAAATATTTTTTATAAGGTTGAGAGAAAACTGAGGCTAGGATTCCACTATTTTCCAATTTCAAAGTGATAGGAATTTTAATCATGCAATTAAAACATTTTAATTTGATTCTAAATTATTGCAAAAATAGATTTTCAAAACAACAACTGTATAACAAATGCATGGAGCATCTAGGGATCTAAGCCGAGGCATGCACCATCTAACGGAATCACAATTGCTTAACAAAAATCTTTTAAATCAATTTTTAATCAAGGCAATTAATCATAAATAAATTGCATTAAATAGTTACCACATATTTGTTGGAAAAGTAGCTTCCTCCGTAGCCTCAGAGATGAAGTTTAGCTCCTCATTGTAATGGCAAAACCCTCAAAAATCGATTTCATAACTCAAAAATTGCTTACAATGAGAATAGAAATGCTCACAATCGATTAGATACGATTATAAGTGTTTTTGTGAACATATCAGCCCATAACAGAAAACAGTTCAAAAGAATACGCAACAGAAAACAGAATTCTGTTGCGGTAAGCGACTGTTCTGAAGGTATTTTGTTCTTCCTTCTTCGTATCACCAGCAGAAAAAAATTTCGTCTGTGGACTTTTTCCTTTGGCTGTGTTCTTGATTCTTGCTTCACCAAATCTTCTCTCCTCAAAAACTTCCTTTAATTCCTTGCAGGATCACCGATCAACAATTTCCAAAAGAGAAAAGATTTTCCTGATTTCTTTTTCTTCCTTGGTTTAGCAATGCTATAAAGAGAATCAATTGATCTCTTTTAGTTCTTTCCTAATTAACTTTAGTTTCCTAATCAAGAAAATTCCATAATCACGATAGTTTCCACATCTCAGTCTTGGTTTCCTTTTTTTTCACGCTGTTCCGTGAAGAGAAAATGTCTTCCCGCCAATTTTTGAAGTTTGAATTTTGGGTGTGGTTGCCCTTAACCAAAGTGTGGGTGCCTTAATCCAAGTTGAGGGTGCCTTTAACAATTCTCCAAAAACACCTACAAAGCAATAAAAACCATAATAAATACAAAATCGAATACCAACAATATATAATATTGAGATCAAATCAGACACAAAAATGTGTCTGTCTAATAACCCCAAACTTATTATTTGCTAGTCCTCGAGCAAATCTAATCTAGAAAATAAAATCCTAACTCACTTTCGCAGGAATCGCGATTACATTTAGCATATGTAACCGTTAAACCCCTAGGTGTCCCTAGTGGACGAGTTTTGTCTCGTGAGGGCTTACAAGAGGTATACCCACAAAACCTTTACTCCAGATTTTAGCGACTCGTGATTAAGGATAGACACTAAACAAGCTATTTAGTTGGCTTACTCAATTCTTCGGCTATGGGAATCATTACCCTATATGAGTCCAATTGATGTTCACGAGTGTTTACTCAAGCATACTAAAATTCATATATAAGACAACAGAGTTCTACTCAGATAATCGTTCGACCACAAGGCTCAGAATCTATCACAGTTCAATCAAATGAAAAGATTTAGAAGATGAACATGGAAAATATGAAGGTGCACATGTTGACTAAGGTGAACGGTGTTTCCCATATCTGTCTGAAGGTCATTACCAGGATGACACCTAATTAATTTGAGATACGCACCCACTGTTCTTAAATCTTATACTAATATCAATTCAACTGGTCTAAACTCGAGTTCCTATGGATCCTGCATTCCACGCTTGCTTAGGCGACGGAGACAGGGAGAACCCACACAAATTTCTAACAATAATAATTTTTTATTTATATATTTTTTATTTTTTTATTATTTTTTCTACTATTTTTTTTCCTTTTTTTTTAATATATATATATTTTTTCATAATAATGGGGCTTGATCTCAAAACACTCTATTTCATCCCGACGATAACAATTTGATGCTGGGCCCCACCAAATCACTTAGAGAAACACAAATTTACAAAAGTAAAAACAGAAAGTGATATGGTAGTGATAGACTCCGAGATGTGGTGACAACTATCATGTTATTTCTAACACCTGTACTCTGTCCTTTTATGAATAGACACTTTCACTGGGTACACCAATTCCTATAGAAAAAGAGCTAAGTTTCCATCTACCTAGAGTGGTTAGTGTCACCCTGAAGTGTTCACAAGTTTCTAAATTCTAGAGCTTTATTATTTCACTAAAAAGTTTCTCCCTTACCCCCAAATTTAAATCAGACAGTGTCCTCAATGTTTCTAAATATGAATGATTAAGAGCATAAACAAGGAGAAACAGTTATCAATCGAAAAGAGCTAAGGAAAGATATTACCGTGTTTCTTAAGCATGGGTTACCTCCCAAGAAGTGCTAAGTTTAAAGTCTTCAGCCAGACTAAGAAAGAATTAGTCACCTCATAAAATCATATAGCAATAATCGGAACAATTCTAAATCAAATAGGGTTATCCAAAATGCCAAGAAAATGAACAAACCGAGCACACCCTTATCTAGTTTTCTGTTTAAGACAACTACTTCTAGCTGTGGTTCAGGTTCCATAGAAGGGTCTAGATAAAATATTTTCTTAGGCTGGATTTCTTCGTAGGAAGAATCTACAGGTTGTAAAGTCTGGAATAACTTAACTAAGAACTTAAAAGCACATAATAGTAACCTGAATAATTTTGGATCCTCAAAGTCCATCGGAGTTGACTCACATAATTGACTACTATGAAGGTGGTCATTCTTAAACAAATGTGTCGATTCTAATCTCCTAAGATAATTAGGTTTAGTGTCAAAACTTAATAACTGACACATTTGAAATTCTAACGTTCCCACATATGGACGAATATATTTTGGTGGGAAAACAAAGTTAATCTTGGTATTACTGCCTAGGTAAACCACATCGACCATAGGATGGGTTTCTAACAACTGAACTTCTTTCTGGACATCACCAGGTTCAGGGAATCTAGCTCGAAGATGATCTTGTAAAATGGTAGAGGTGCATATGTCAAGTCCCAAGTTAGGGACATTTCTAAGATATAAAGCACATGGAGAATGATAGTCACCCCCAAACTTAAAGTTTTTAGTGTCTCTAGATAGACTCATCACACTTTCTCTATTTTCTAGATCGTCCGGTTCCCGAAAATTGTCAATTTCTTCTTCTAAATGATGATCAACTAGACATTCCTCTAATGTATCTTCTAATAAGGTATTTGGTAATGACTCCTGAACTAATGTTTCTATCATGTTTACCTCCTTCATGCACGTGTTACCTAACTCAGAAGGTTGCTTATTAATATGGAAAATATTTAGTTCAATAGTCATATTACCAAAAGACAAATTTATAATACCAGTTCGACAGTTAATGATCGCATTATATGTAGCTAAAAACGGGCGACCTAATATCACAGGTATCTGATTCTCTGGGTCACGGACAGGTTGAGTATCAAGGACAACAAAATCTATTGGATAAATAAACTTATCTACCTCAATAAGAACATCCTCTATGATACCACGAGGAATTTTCACAGACCTATCAGCTAATTGCAGTGTTATTTGAGTAGGTTTCAACTCACCAAGTCCTAGCTGAAGGTACACATGGTACGGAAGTAAGTTCACACTGGCTCCTAAGTCAAGTAACGCTTTCTCAACACGGTAGTTACCTATTGTGCAAGAAATGGTTGGGGACCCTGGGTCTTTGTACTTAGGAGTTGTAGTATTCTGGAGAATTGAACTCACATGACTAGCTAAAAAGGCTTTCTTTGGTACACTAAACTTTCGCTTTCGCGTACAAATATCCTTAAGAAACTTGGATTAAGCAGGAATCTGCCTAATTGCATCTAATAGCGGAAGGTTTATTGTGACTTGCTTAAAAACCTTCAGTATGTCATTAAAGTTGGATTCCTCCCTAGTTGGTATTAGAAGTTGTGGGAATGGGGCTTTGGGCACAAAATCGGGTTCAGCCGGAACCGCATTGGACTTTTTAGAGACTTTATCAATCTCTTCAACTATAGGCTCGGAAGGGTGAACTACAGCATGTTCACTATTGGGCGAGGTTACCTCATTGTCTACTACTCTACCACTCCTAAGGATTTTAATTGAATTCACATGGTTAGTATATAACGCATGAACTCCTCTAGGGTTGGGTTGTGGTTGACTAGGGAACTTGCCTTTTTCTCTTAAAAACTTATTCAACTGACTAAAATGGTTTCTTAAATCATGGATAGCCTGTGAGTTATCTTGCACTATCTTTGTATTGTCTGCTAAATCTTTGTTGATTTTTTTCTCAAACTCAGCAGAGTTATATGTTAGGAGAGCGAGAGACTCTTCTAAACTCATGGTCCTTTTGTCTAAAGAGTTCTGAAATTGTGCCGGTCCAGAAGAACTCTTAGTATAATCAAAACCTGGTGGACCCTGAGGGTTACTAGACTGACCTTGATTCTGGTCCTTAGACCAAAAAAAATTTGGATGGTTTCTCCAACCAGGGTTATAGCTTTCTGAATATGGATCAAACTTCTGACGGTTATCATATCTAGTGTTATTATAAAGAGCATGGGCTTGCTCTTCAACAGTCTGTCATTCCCAAAATGGCTTGGGCTCTATTCCTCGACTAGATTGACTTAATTCTAAGGCTTCTAACATTTTCACTATAAAGGCAATTTGGCATCTGATTCAAGACTTTCATCTACCCTATTGACATTACCTCTACTCAGAAGAGTTTTTCTAGGGGGTTCCTTACTACATTCCCATTGATGGGTCTTATCAGCAATCTCATGCAAAAATTTCATCGCCTCAGTAACATCTTTACTATCAAAACTTCATGTACACAATGACTCAACTATGATGGTTGTTGGATAATCTAGCCCTTCATAAAGGATTTGGACCAGTCTTTGGTATTCTAAACCATGTTGGGGACATTGTGTTATTAATTCATTGAACCTTTCCACATAGGTGTACAAAGACTCTCCTTCGTGTTGCCCAAATGTGGAAATATCTTGCCTAAGTTTTGATATCTTGTGCCTAGGGAAAATTTAGCTAAAAAGGCAGCAGTAAGTTGTTCATATGTCCCGATGGATTTAGATGGCAAACTATATAACCAAGATTTGGCCTTGTCTCTCAGGGAAAAGGGAAATAATGTAAGTTTCAAAGCTTCATCAGACATGTTGTGAATTTTTAGGGTACTACATATTTCTTCAAAATCCCTAATGTGAAAGTTAGGTTTTTCATTTTCTTTTCCTAAGAAGAGTGGGAGCATCTGTATGGTCCCAGGTTTCAAATCATAGTTGGCTTGAGTTTCAGCCAACTTGATACATGATGGACGAGCAGTCCTAGTAGGATTCAACAAAGATTTCAAGGTTGCCATTTCTGACACAACTGAAAAATTAGGAATAACTTCCTCACTAAGAGACAAATTCTCAAAACTAAAGTTTCCAAAGATTGGGCTCTCAAAAGAAGGGTTTCCTAAATTCTCACTTTCAAGGACAAAGTTTCTATTCTCGTCGCTGATCAAACGGCCAATAGAATCTCTTCTCTAGGCACGCTCAATGGGCATGCAATAACTCCTAATCAGAAGGGAATTCTAAACAAACACAAAGCAAGGTCGACTTAACCAAATCAAACCTATTGATTCTAGCAAACAAAAAGCATGATGGCTCCACTTAGATTGTTTTCTAGACCAGCTTCTATTCTTTCAAAAGACAACTAGTTACAGTTTTAGCAAACCTCTTAGGACGATCCGTATTAGATTAAGTCGAAGAGAAACATGATAAGCTCTAAGGAGCTTTGATAACCCTGCCTCTTTGGCAACGTTTCCCTGGGTTACAAGGCGGCGCTAATCAACTTAAAATAATCTTTTCGAACTTTGAGTTAGGCTAACAAAGCAACCAATACAATCCTTTTGAAAGATTTTCCAATAAGCTCGATACCCTATCGGTCTTCTTTCTAGTCAAATTTTAAGGATTAGGTTCGCGTTAGGTAACTTGTTCCTAAGGCGGGCAAGAAGGAAACAGTAATGAAATCCGAGTCCTTATCTTGTATGGCCAGTTCTTGCCCTTTACTAGAAAAGTAAGTCCGTTTTCAGTTCCTCAGCATACATGCATACGAAGGAATACATTAAACCCACTTGCAGGGGATTCGTGGGTTGATCGAATCTTACCTCCCGTACCAGACGGGCGATTAATCGGTTGAAGTCGACTCGGGCCACCAACTCCTGTGTCAGTGTGCGAACCCGAGGGGCCGAGACAATATCGTAATTGTCGTCCTTCCCTGTAGTAGTTTATATTTAATACCCTTCCGTAGGGGTTTAAAAAATAATAATAAAGTCCAAAAAGTCCAAAGTCCAAAGAGAAATTTCCAAAAATAAAAACAAATACAGAAACAATTAAAATCCTAATACAGTTTTCTAAAAATAAAATAAAAAAAAATCTAATTAAAAAAAAATCTTCGTCTTCTTTTTCGTTCTTTTAAGCTTTAGCTTTTAGCTCCAAGTCTTTATCTTTAATTCCAAATCTTTGACTTTAATTCCAAAACTTTGGCTCACTTTCCTTTCGATCCAAAATCCAAAACCTGTAGCAAAAAGAGAAATACCAAAAGAAACGTAAAATAGAACAAAGTAAAAATAATAATAATAAAAAAAATCTAACTAAACTAATTAACCTAATAAGAAAAATCTAAAAACAATTTTAAAAACAAGTCCCCGGCAGCGGCGCCAAAAATTGATGTAATTTTAAAGTGGTAAATAAAGATTCGTTACTCAGACTTGTGAAGATTGATTTTAAATTTAATTTCTAAAACTAAAAGTATGAAAACTCAAATATTTTTTATAAGGTTGAGAGAAAACTGAGACTAGGATTCCACTATTTTCCAATTTCAAAGTGATAGGAATTTTAATCATGCAATTAAAACATTTTAATTTGATTTTAAATTATTGCAAAAATAGATTTTCAAAACAACAACTGTATAACGAAAGCATGGAGCATCTAGGGATCTAAGCCGAGACATGCACCATCTAACGGAATCACAATTGCTTAACAAAAATCTTTTAAATCAATTTTTAATCAAGGCAATTAATCATAAATAAATTGCATTAAATAGTTACCACATATTTGTTGGAAAAGTAGCTTCCTCTGTAGCCTCAGAGATGAAGTTTAGCTCCTCATTGTAATGGCAAAACCCTCAAAAATCGATTTCATAACTCAAAAATTGCTTACAATGAGAATAGAAATGCTCACAATCGATTAGATACGATTATAAGTGTTGCTGTGAACATATCAGCCCGTAACAGAAAACAGTTCAAAAGAATACGCAACAGAAAACAGAATTATGTTGCGGTAAGCGACTGTTCTGAAGGTATTTTGTTCTTCCTTCTTCGTATCACCAGCAGAAAAAAAATTCGTTTGTGGACTTTTTCCTTTGGCTGTGTTCTTGATTCTTGCTTCACCAAATCTTCTCTCCTCAAAAACTTCCTTTAATTCCTTGCAGGATCACCGATCAACAATTTCCAAAAGAGAAAAGATTTTCCTGATTTCTTTTTCTTCCTTGGTTTAGCAATGCTATAAAGAGAATCAATTGATCTCTTTTAGTTCTTTCCTAATTAACTTTAGTTTCCTAATCAAAAAAATTCCATAATCACGATAGTTTCCACATCTCAGTCTTGGTTTCCTTTTTTTTTACGCTGTTCCGTGAAGAGAAAATGTCTTCCCGCCAATTTTTGAAGTTTGAATTTTGGGTGTGGTTGCCCTTAACCAAAGTGTGGGTGCCTTAATCCAAGTTGAGGGTGCCTTTAACAATTCTCCAAAAACACCTACAAAGCAATAAAAACCATAATAAATACAAAATCGAATACCAACAATATATAATATTGAGATCAAATCAGACACAAAAATGTGTCTATCAACCGTCTATAACAATGTTTTCTAGTTAAATCCTTTTCCTCTTGAGTAGGTGAATAATCATCAACATTATCAGGATTGGAACCAGAAACATCATTATTATCATGAAGCTCAATTGTTGTAAAAATTTCCTGATCATTATGACTACGAATTTCGAACTCTTCATCAATACTATCTTCATCATCATAATAATATGAAGATAATTGAAGCTTATCTAAACAAGTAATGTTTTCAATTCTAACCTCGCCCTCTAAATTAGGTAAATAATCATCATTATTATCAAAAGTAAAATCGGAAACACTATTTTGGCAATTAAGTTCACTTAAAGCAATATTATAAGCTGACTGTTCTTCTTCCATTTCTCTAAAGGTCTCATGAATTTGTTCCCATATTATGTCACTCCTACGTGAATTTTTATCCAACTGCTTGAGTGAATCTCTTAAAAAAGACTAGCATCATAAGAAGTGTTGGGTATCAACTGTTTAATTAAATCCTCCAAAGATGGAGAACAAACATTTTGCTCAGTATAATATTGCTCGTTTAACCGTTCGAACGACTGGTGAGCGTGCGAATAGTAATTGGGATATCTATTGTATGAACCATAACCTCCCGAGGGTTGGTAGTGGTCCCAAGTATTATCCACACTATGGTCATAGCACGGGTAATGTCCATTTTGAAATTTGAGTCGATAATCATTGTATTGGTTCTTATAATACCAGTTCGACATTTTTTGGTGCACGTGCAAATGCAAGGTCAACTACAATTGGGTAGGCTCAAGTTACCTTATCAAAATATACCTACAGTCAAAGACTGGTCAAAGGTACAAGGCTAAGGTTTGTGGGATTTTGACTGATAACGCCCAGAGGGTTCAGTGTATTATTCCACGTGTTTTCCTAAGATTCTGTAGTGGACGATGCAAATGATGTGTGTGCACATGTTTTTTTTAATAAATAAATATAATTATGTACAAAATAAACTAAAATAAAAACTTGGATACTTACCTTTTTTGCTGTATCCCACAATAAATGTAAAATATCTCATGCACATCAAAATAAGAATAATACCTAAGTAAAATCTAATAAATAAAAATAAAAATAAATCCTAAATAATTAACACAAAATTAAAGAAAAATCAAAATTCACAACTTCTAAATCCCTGGCAGCGGCGCCAAAAACTTGATGGGTTACTTTAATTTAGACCGCAATAGTACGGCTATCGATGAGATAGTATGCAAGCACATTTCGTTCCACAGGGATTTCAGAATTGCAATTTCTAACTTTTAATTAATTAATGTGATAATAACTAATATGGTTATTGTTTTTCTAAAATTCTAAAAAGCTTAAAATACTAAAGTTGATTACAAATAAAAAAAGCCTAGGAATCGAGATTTCATCACTACTATGCTTACTAGATGTTTACAACCATTCTATATAATTTTCTCAAAATAATACTCAAGACGATATCGGACAATTATATTTACGTCTTGGAAAATATGGAATTTTCATCAATTAGTTTTTCTTAAAAGATTAACAATTACTGCATTATAAAATGTTATTCTCTAAAAAAATATATTTAAAACAATTTATTTAAGCATTAAAGGACACATGAAGGAATTATTATCATTATAATCAAGAAACAGGACCAAGAGAAAAATTATAGAAAATAATTATAACATGCTAGCAAATAAAATAAGACTTCCTCTCTAATCCTAGGTGAGAGTTTTAGTTATTCATGGCAAAAAGAGTAGAAGAAAATAGAGTAAAACCCATTTATTTATTAATTTAAAGAAATTTACAAAGAAATACTGACCAATTGCATCGTTGAATCGTTTAAAAAAACTATTGAGTTTATTAAACACATTAACGACAGCTCAGTTCTGAAGCTGAAGAAAGTCTGCTCTCTGGCGTGGGAAAAGCTCGAACTGTTGCAGGGAATATTGTTTAAACCGTTACCAAAACTGTTGAACACAAAGGTTTTGGCAACAGTTTTCAGCGACTTTTCTGAATCGTTTGTTCTTCCTTCAGCCGTGAAGAACCCTAATTTTCTGGTTAATCTGATTTTTATTTTTCTCTTGATTTAGCCAAACCAACTTCCTCCAAATGTTCCCACAACTTCTCTACTTATATCACAACCACCAGTTACTTCAATATCTTCTCCAAATCCTCGCAATAAATTTGCTTCAATGAGAAAAGAACTCGGGGATATTTCTTCTTCAAATCAATCTGATTTTATTCCTTCTTGATCTTCTGCATGTTCCCATAATTGCTTAAACTTCCCAACTCTCTTTAGATTCGATAGGAACAAATCTTCTCAGAATATTTTTTTTTCTTTTCTTTCTCTAACTGCCGAGAATATTTTTCTCTACCACACAAATATTCGCAAGATTTTCGAGTTTCCAAAACTCGAACAAATACCTACAAGTAAGGAAAGAATACATTCTTGTCTTAAAATCCTCACAACTTCCAAAATTTCATGAACAAACTATCCAGATCGAATACTTAGAGAAGAAAATATCTCCCGCCAATTTCTCTCTTTTAAATGTGATAGAGCGTGGGTGCCGTTATCAAATGCTTGGGTGCCTTTATCACTTTTGAGGTGCTTTTATCACTTTTTAACCACTTTTTCCACTATGTTTTATTCTTCCAAAAATACCCAAAAACATAATTCTTACAAAGAAAATAATATTATTAATATAAAAAAAGAGCACTAACACTATAAATATGAGATCAAATAAGACACGAAAACATGTCTATCAATAGGATATATATTTTATCTAGTAAGTATCTTATTATTTTTTTTATTCTAAATGAATTGTATTGCAATTGATATTGATTAAAATTCCAAATCCAAAGAAACTCAATTTAAAAGATTCATACACTGTGATATTCATAGTCGGTAATAGAACCAATAACATTGCTAAGCAATTTGGTTAAAACGAAATTCGCCCCACTCTGGTGTTAATGATCTTACTTGCAATACGTCTCCCAGGATACATCGATCTTTTTTCTGTGAGTAGAAGACACTCCGAACTCAAGGAAACGGCGAAACAAACTTAGTGTTTCTCTTTCTTTCTCAATACTATAACTATGTACATGAGTGCTAGTGAAATCAGATTGTGTCGTGTGTTTTCTTGTTTCTAGAATAAGCCGCATATGGGGTTATATACATGATTGATTACTCTTAGAAGAGAATAAAGAGTATTTTCATGGAAAGTCACATCCCTTTTGTTTCAAATTCAAATTGAAAGGGTTTCATGAATGAACATAACTAGGGGTGTTCATGGCCGGTTTCGGTTCGGTTTTGTGCCAAACCAAAACCGAAACCGGCAAGGTCGTTTTTCCAATTATTTTTCCATAACCGTTCCGTTTACCGCCGGTTCGGTTTTACTCGGTTTTCTCTCGGTTTCGGTTTTTTCCAACGGGTTTCGGTTAACCGTTTGGAAAACTAAAATTCAAAAAATAAATCAAAAAAATCAAAAAAATCAATTTTTTTTTTTTAAAAAGTGGATTCTTCCATAACTAGAAGAAAATTCTTCCATAAATAAAAAAGAACTAGGGTTAGAAAGTTAGGGTGGGATTATATATCAAGGGTAATGAAGGGTTCAGATTAGATCTATCAAAAACTAGATCAAGGGTCTTAAATAGTCGGTTTTCCATGGTATAACGGTTCGGTTTTTGGATAAACCAAAACCGAAACCGTGACTACCGGTTTCCATACTTTTTTTCCATAACCGTTCCATTAGTAAACGGTTCAGTTCGGTTTTGGCCAATTCGGTTCGGTTTTGGCGGGTTTCCACGGAAACCCGTTACCATGTACAACCCTAAACATAACCCTTCAAAATTTGGTAGCTTAACTAATATTTTATGTTTTTGATAGGATGTGCAACTTTTTAGTGATTATTCGGGTTGCCACTTGAATTATGTCTGAAACGTTCCTGTTGGAGTAGCTAATTAGACTGCGATGACATGGAAATGGAGTAATCATGTAGATTCACCAAAATCAAGAATGATTGTTACGAGGACATGTGACGACTTGGGGGTCCCTTATTAAATAAAAACATACTTGTAAAATTGTTTTTCTCTCATTTCTCTAAAAACCTTCTTGTCTAAACCTAAAACCCTTTCAGATCAAGCCTTATCTGCTCAGATCCGGTTTTTTAGACCGGATTTGAGCGGATTATTTTAGTTTGATAGGTTATTGTAGCTTGATTAGTTAGTTTATTTTATTTACAGTGAAGTTTCTTTGCCTTTCAAGACTCTGGCCATTATATATTATTTCATCTCTTCTGGTTTTTTTCAGCATGGCAACAACTTGAAGGATTTGGGTACTTTTTGGTCATATTGGTGGTGATGGCAGTCAATTATACTCATCTCATATCTAAGTATTCCAAGTTTTTTTATTATTTTATCTTTGGGGTTTCTGTGGATGCACATAGAAAGGTTCATCTATGAGTTTGGTTGGCAGTTTTTGTGGTTGAGATGATGATGATGACAGCCGGTCTAAACCTGGCGAAATCTTTTTCTTATAAACTTTTTTGATGATTTCTTTGAGGTTTTTGTTGTATTACATAAATGGGTTCATCATGGGGGTGGTGTTTATAATTAATGTGATGTTGATTTTGTTGATTTTATTGTTATTCCATCTTTTCTCTTCTTGTTTCGATCATCATCAAACTGAAATCACTGATTGTATATCTATGTTATGAAAGAAATGGCGACGATTTTCAAGATGGTGCTTGGTTTTAAGTAGAGCTTGTGGAGATGGACAGAAACATGGTTCCACAGTTGGGGTGGAGTTAGGGTTTAGGTGAAAATGAAAGTGAACGACTTTTTTATTTGAGTTTTTTTTTAGACTTGGGGTAACTTATCTATTTGGGCTTTCAAAAATGTTTTGTGAGTTGTATTTCTGTAGCTTTGTAATTTTTATATTAAATTTTGGGTTTTTTACTAAGGTGAGAAGAATTTCCTTGAAGTTTGTACTTATACTTGTACTTGGTCATTCATTAATCTAAAACTTATTTACCGAGAAAAAAAAAAATTGTTCTAGTGATGGTAAATGATCTTAACAATATATACTAGAGGTGATTCGAGGCTAGACTTTAATAGGCATGATCTTGATCAATGGTTGATCAAAATGCAAAAGGAATATGAGACATGTTCGAACCCATGCATTGTTGTAGATGGTGGGATTTTGGTAAAAGCGAAGACTGTAAATTTGTCTATTCCGTATTAGAAATATCAAATTTACAAATTTATTTTTGTCTCGTATCAGAAATATAGAGCCTGGATGTGTATCTCACTTTTGAAATGAGTGTACAAATTATATTAATAGCTGTAGACATTCTACGCTGATCTTATCGCCTTTTTATGAAATATATGTACGTATGCAATACAAGAGCTTCACCTGGATGAATTTTTATTATGCCAAGTGCAATAATTCCCCAGATAAATTCCTTGGATTCAAGTAACAATAGCCGTGATTTAATTTACCTAAAATCCAGAGTTTATACAAAATAGAAAAGCGTGTAAGACACCTAGTATGCTCTCAAGAACATGGCATCGGCCTCTCCACCTCCCAAGATCATGGCGCCAACCTCTCCATCTCCCAAGTGCATGGCGCCAACCTCACAAGCATCTTCAAGAGTATTGCACCAATTGCTTGGCCCACGAAATTATCTAGTGCACTTGGAAGGAGAAGAATGCTCATGTATTTGCCTCTAAGGCTTAGAACTCATACTATACCATTTACATGATAAAGTATGCCTTATTTCAGTGTGGTCTTGCTTTTAAAGACTTTACTGATATTTCTTTCAGCAATATTGTCAGAAATTGGTTTAAAATGTATTTTGAACCTCCTTATTCCTTCTAGAGTTTTCTTCGAACTTTGATGGTTTGTTGTTATGTTTTTTTTGTCTCCTCTTTTTCTTTTTCTTTTTCTTTCCTCCCCTCTTAGGTGGGTATAATCCTTTTGTACTCCTTTTTTTTTATCTATAAAATCTTCATTATCGTTCACAAAAAGAAAAAAAAATGTCAAAAATCTATAATATCTAGTTGTTGTTTTTTTTCTATTCTTTTTTCTTTTAAATCTGCTGATAGTCTGAATCGAAATCTATATTTTGATTTGTAATGTGAGACAATGTTTTCATATTGTTCATGAATAGATTTTTCTAGTGATTGCCATTTCTTAGTCATTCTTCAATCCAGGGATCTCATGAAAAAGAAGAAATGACTATCCGTTTTATGGAAGGTGAAGTTAATCATTAATTTTCTTCGGTTAAAATTTAATCATAAATTTATATATAAAATTTTGTTTCCATTTCATTATATATCTTTGTAATCCCTGGAATGACATACTACTTAATTTCGTATGTCTTTTTCTTTTAATACACTGTACTATTTATCTTGGTAATCCAACACGGTGATTGGCTGATCATCATTTTTTTTTTTTGTCTAAACCAAAGTATAGGTGAATACACGCTATATTTTAGGTAATAGGTAGACCTTATTTATCCTGTCGTTTTTGAGGGCTACCAAAAATTAATTAGGGGCGACTAATAAAATAAAATAAGATCATTTTGAAGTAATCTCAATACACCCCTTATTCATCTATTTTCTATAATGATTAATCTACCCTTGCTTAATTAGTGTTAGTTTTGATTAATTAGTTGATTAATTTGGTTGTTAGAAAATTATTTGAGTTAATTTTGCATTAGTAATCGAGAGTGTTTTAGATTGATTTTTCGAGTTTTAGTTTTGTACAATTGGTAGGCTCGTGATTTTTATTCCTGCCGATTGTACAATCGGTAGTTTAATGGAGTACTTAAACTACCAATTATAGGTATTGCCCCAAATTGACTTTCTCAAAACCTTCCAAAATCAATAACTCTTCATCCTTCACAATCGGTAGGGATTGAAAATTTGTATCTACTGATTGTAAACATATAATGAATTAAACTTCAAAATTTTAAACTTTGTAATCGGTAGTTTAAAGATCAATTTTATCTACCGATTATAATGATTTTGTTATCCAGGACTTTTCTTGATACAATCGGTAGTTAGTGAACATAAATAACTACCGATTGTGGATAATCGGTAGCACGTGAATTTAATAACTACCGATTGTATGTAATCGGTAGTTTAGAAACATTATTATCTACCGATTATGCCAATTTTACTTAACATGTATCATTTCATTGAATCGAAAAGGCTTACATCGCGTAACATTAAAGGAAATGAAATATAATAAATCAGCAGATTACACTTAAATACTTAAGCAAACCTATTATCAAACCTTCAACGGGGCGTATGATGACCGGGACGACGTTCTTCACTTCTTTGGAGAATAATCAACACAAAAGGATTGTATTCTTCTGTCACCCTTAGGATCTCGAAATGAGGTTGGTACCTGAAATCTGAACGTTTCCATCTTCTCCATTCCTCCAGATATCTGGCAACAACTTCATCATCAATTTCATTCCTAATTCTTCTTTCATTCACCTTAGCGGTTAAAGAAGAAAATTCTAGTACTTCCCTTGTGATTTCCATATATCGACAAAAAAGGCCTGCTCTGTTCCGGTTATTAGGATTACCGGTTTCATTACAAAAGTTAGCATGGATATGTTCTAACCATTCCATGCTCATTGAACCATTCATCCGACGTTCATGACCCCTTGCTGGATAATGTAATACTATGTTTCGACATATGGATAAATCTTCCTCTACGGGTAAGATTCTCTGCATTAAGCCTAAAATTTTCGTAACCCGACATTAAATGAAAACAAGAGATTAGAAATTTTCACTGAAATGTAAAAGATGTGGATTAGAAATGGGAATGTTAGATATAAATTCATTTATTTATATGTGTACCACAATACGAAATATAGCCGTTCATCAACGGTAACAAAACGATAACAAAATTGGAATTCGAGATTTTTTAAAAAATTTTAACATTTTGTACAAACACAATCGGTAGTTTAAAAAAATCTTAAACTACCGATTATGATTAGTAACCCCAAATTGGAAATCGAGATTTTCTAAAAAAATTCAACATTTTGTACAAACACAATCGGTAGTTTAAAAAAATCTTAAACTACCGATCATGATTAGTAGCCCAAATGGAAATCGAGATTTTCTAAAAAATTTCAACATTTTGTACAATCACAATCGGTAGTTTAAAAAA
>JAJJMC010021388.1:173389-197726 GCA_023531435.1 Papaver californicum | reverse complement strand
TCTTTTGCTTCCGCTTCTAAATTATGTATGTTCATATTGTGATAGAATATACATGATAAGGTTTTACAAATAGCCGAGGAAAAAAAATTATTTCTGAAACTTTTCTCATTAAAAAGAAGATATCTTTGAAAGATTTGGATGAGTTTTGGTAATTGCTTGTTGTTCTAGAATAAATATGAGGTGAAGTAAAGCATTTAGGATTCGAGGATTTTCTGCCAGAAACACAAGAAGAAAAAAATCCCGAAAAAATTCTACAACTCACGCGAAGAAGAAGAATACCAAGAACATAATGCTGCAGTAGACAGTCGCAATACCTGTCACCTATTCTACAACACCAAAGAAGAGTTGTGATTCGAGTTATCTTTTCTAAATCCTTAAAATACGAGAACAACAACTGCAAAAGAAAAATCGAAAAAAATATTAGAACTCATAACCACATATACTAATTGAAGAAAACCCACAAGAAATATCGAAACTTTCAATAGATTGGGCAATAAATTTACCATCCATTTTAATATCGACGAACGAGAGAAAGTTCCACACATCTCTTATTTTTGTTTCCTAGATGGAGAAAATAAATTGTTTTACATGGGTGAGATTTCTTTTAGGTGAGAGATGGAAAAAGGAGGAAGAAGAAACAGGCGGAGGGAGAGAAAGTGAGAATAGAAATGGGAGAGAAATAGGAGAAGAAGACGTCTGTCTGCTCGATAACATCGAGGTTTTTAATCTCCAGCCGTTGAAACTATATCTGCTGTAGATGAAACCTACTAGCCATACAAAAATCATCCTCTATCAGTACTATTTTAAGGGGCACATTTGTAATTTTGAGACCCCAAGTTTCTAGCCAGATTTTCAATTTTTCAGAATTTTTACAAGATAAAGTGCGGTCTTAATCTGCGTTACAGTGAAATATCCTTAACCGATTGTCCTTTCATAAAAGCCCAAGTCAGTCTTAAAATGCCCATTTTCCACTAGTGTACACCTCAACCTATCCTTAACCGATTGTTTAAACTTTTCCAAGCCAATAAATTCACCAATAACATCAAGATAATACATAGTTCTATCCTTGTAACTGCCATTCATAACAGTTGAACAAAAATTTCTTTTAAGAACATTCCTGCAGTATATAATATAAACTCAAATCAACCTAAAATATAGTAAAACCATACTTATCCAACCCTAAAACACATCATATCATTCATTGATAACAATACTAAATTCGGTTCAATCTTAATTAAACCTCATTTCACAAAAATGCTCAATTCAAACCCTAATTCCGAAAAATTACACAATTCAATTGAAACCCTAATTTCTGTAAACCCATTAAAGATTGATAAAATTCGAACCCCAATTCAGATGAACCCTAAAATTCGAATTTCATTACATGTTTTGATGAACAAATCAAAATGAAAATATGAATTAAACCAAGCAATATAGGAGTGGGTTTTGTTACTTAGTCTTTTTGCATAACCATAGCTTCGATCTGTTTCTTCTCTTCGTCTCTTTATTGTATCTTCAAAGCTTCCACCTTCTTTACTACCATGGAAACTCTTCGATGAGATCAAATAGATTGTTCTATATTTATCAGAACTACTGAAGGATTTTTAAAACCCCTATTTGATCTCTCGAACTTTCCCTTTCATCTTTTTCTTTATCTCTGTTCATCCCTAATTAAGAATGAGAAAATACGATGGCTAAACCAAACCTAATACCAAGCACGTGGTTTGTTTCTTATAATCCTGGACAAATTGGAGCCGTCGGTTTCTTTTAGTTCATGTGTGGTGAGGATAGCAACACGTGGTTGAATCTCTGTGCTTATCATCACCGAGATAATGATAGCATAGGATGTTAACACATGGCTGATATTTAAAATTCAAACTTGGGTAAGGATATGACTGTTGTTTTACGATCCCACGATATCTCACGAGATGAGATATTGACCGGTTAAGAATGATAAATTGACCACTTAATTTAGTTGGATGGAATTGTTAATGGTTGGGGCATACTACCGATTTCTGGAAAAGTGGGGCATATTCCCGACCCCAATCTGTATATTGGGGCATATTACCAATTTTTCCAAAATAGAAAAAGAAAAAGAAAAAAGTATCGTTTAACAAACAAATTATGTCTTAACCACGAGGTCTAACAATGGTGTTTTCACAGTGAGTTTAAGAATTTAAAAAAAAAATAAATTCCTCCTAAAAATAATGCAATTAATTAATTAGTCGTAAATAATGGATTTTATTTTAGTAAATTTATTAGTAATACGTACATATAAAAGTTATTTTAGTCATCCTGAAAATTTAAAAATATAAAGTCAATCCAAAACTTACTCTATAATTGCTAATAGGAAGATATGCTAAAACAAGACACAAGAGATATCATATTACTGAAACCACGGAGAATCACAACATAATTTTTATTAGTTTTCGTGTTAATGCTTTTATTCTAACTTCTAGATATAAGATTAAGAAGGCTGCAAACATCTCTAAATATTGTAACCATAATGCTAGAGTAGAAATTGGCAAACATTCTAAACAATCTCTGTATCATAAATTGTATTAATCTTGTAACCGTTAATTGTTAATGATTTGCAAACTTTTAGAAATTATCATTATCAATATATAAGTTGAGGTTAATCATTGTTTTTTATATAAAAAAAAAGCAATGTCAGATAAACCCCAACTCCTGGAGAGTGTATACAAAATCGGAATCATCCCCCAAGGTTCGGTGGATGAGGTTTTTGGTGTTTGGCCAGTTTCTATGGGTATGACTAAATGATGGTAAAATGGTAAATTTACCAGTTTTCCATGCGAGGCAGAGTATGCGGCAGAGTTTACATTGTACGACAGAGACTCTATCTCCAACGATGAAGAGTCTGCGGTAGAGTTTACATTCATATCTTTTTCCTGGTGTCGCAGCTATTAATAGTGAGTGGTGCTGCCACTTTCCTAATACTAAACTCCTGCATCTTATCCATCTTGGGTCGGATCACTGTCTCATTCTTTTGCTCACTGATCCTATGCCCAAGCATTATTGGAGACCTTTTAAGTTTTTTGGAACTTGGATGAGTCATGAGACTTTTGATAATCAATTAGCTATATCCTGGAATGTTGATATTCATGGATCTGCAGCTCACAAACTAGTTAGAAGACTTCAAAACACTAGGATTAGATTGTCCTATTGGAACAAGTTTGAGTTTGGTGACATACAACATAATATTAATAGGTTGCAAACACAAATTCAGAATGTTCAATCTTAATCTTTTTTTTATTTCTCAGCATGATAGAGTGGTCTCTCTTACTAATGAGCTTGATAATTGGTTTCGTTTTCAAAGTGAATTTTATAAACAAAAGTCTGGTGATAAATTTATCAATGATTTTGATAATAACACTAGATATTTTCACACTCTTCCTAATAGAAGAAGTTTTAGGAATAAGATTGATGCTCTTTGTGATTCTAATGGCACTTGATGTAATGATAGAGTTGATATTGCTAATCTTCTTACTGGTTATTTCAGCTCTGTTAGTACTTCTACTAATCATGTTTTTAATGAGAGTACTTTTGATGCCATTCCTACTATTATTAGTGTTGCTGATAATATAATTCTTATTTCTATCCCTAGTTGTGATGAGATCCATGCAGTTGTGAAGGATATGTCAGCTTGGAGCTCCCAAGGCCCAGACGGTTTTCAAGATGGGTTTTATCAATCCCAATGACACTTTGTTGGTAAGGATGTTGTTGATATGGTTCAAAGTTTTTTTGTTTCGGGTTTCATCCCTAGACAGATAAATAAAAATTATATAACTTTAATTCTGATAGGTGCATAATTCACACATATAAAGTAGTTTTTCCTGAACCTTATTTTCTATATTTGAGTGAATTACTAGGTATTTTGATTACTTTTGTAGTTTTGTTAGTTTTTCAGGTTACAACTCAGAAACCCGCAGAATGGAGCTCAAAAGCTAGAATCACCGAGGAGCCAGTGAAACTCTGCTTAAAATAGGCCTTTCACATACCACAGTGTAGGGAATTGAATTACAAAACCAATGGTGAAAGAATGAAGTCATTCTGATCAAAATTGAGGAAGATATGGGCAAAGCCCCGAAGTGGCTTATTTGGCCTACGCTGCCAGCGGCCAGGCGCAAGTGCGGCTGAAGCATGATGCGGTAATGTGCTAAGTCATGATTTGAAGGGCTAGAATGGTTTGATGGGCTAGTGGATAGCCTTGGTGGGTTATTAGCTATGTTTTAGACATCATATGGGTTTAGGAAAGGATTTGGAGCTGATATACCTTGTTGGAGTGAAATAAGGAAACTTAGCACATTTCCTAGTTCTACTAGGATTGTGAGAGTTGGCTACACAAGTTGGCAGCCGAGAAACAAGTGGAGACTCAACTATTTTCGGTATCCAGGAGTTTTAGAAGATCTACTTGGTGAAACAAATACAGTAGAATACACGGACAGAAAAGAAGGGAAGAACACAGCAAAAAGGAAAAAGGCTGAAGGCGTTTTGGAGGCTGTTGGCTATCTTTGCAGCTGCGCTTCGAAGCCACAATCATTCGTCGCAACTTCTACGAGTTTGATTATACTTTTCTTTATTGATTTCCATGGGTTTTGAGAAACCCATGATGAGCTAAACCTTTCATATTGGTTAGGGATGTAATCTGAAGTTCGAAAACATGTTTATTAATTGAATGTCGCATATCTCATGATTTCATGTTATTTTTAATATCGTTCATGTTCTACCGAATATAGTGTTATATATGATTGATTGTATGTTTGTTTGAGTCGCGAATTGAATAAGCATGCATTGATATCTACAACTAAACTGGAGTTCTGAGAGTCGATTCTGTCGAGGGACTCCGGTTACAAGTAGTATAGCATATTTGTTAACGACGGGATGTTGCCATACAAATATGTGTAGAAGCTTGACCTAGGTTAAATCCGAGTAGCGAACTGCACCGGGTTATTTAGATTAACCTCAACTCACAAAGACCATAGCTATCATTGGGTTGAACTTGAGTGGAGGTACTCACTCAGGTTATCCGGTGCATAAGAATTCATAAGGTGGAGGTACTCATTCTGTGATGATATTAGGAGTTTTGCCGAAGTAGACGAGATAACTGGCTACTTTAGGGTTTTTGGTATTACTAATGCATGAATGTTGAGTATGCTTTGATTGATAACATGTTGGATAACGGACGATGAAATCTCTAACCAATGCTTTTTCTCCCTGATACACATCTCTATTACTTGCGTATTACCTTAGTTTAATTTAGCTTAAATCATTACGAAAATCCCCCCTGTTGCTATTCACGTGACTGAAAATTAGCATAATCTATTGCCTCCTTGTGGGAACGAACTTGTTCTTATCCATATACTTCATTCTATTTTAGAGAGTAAGAACTTGATTATTTTGGTTGATTACGACACGACCAAATTCCTAAAACCAATGAAGCTAAATCCCTGGTTGATTTCAGACCAATAGGTCTCTGTAACACCACTTACAAAACTGTGTCCAAGATAATAGCTAATAGAATTAAGACCTTGCTTAAGAAGTTGATTTCCCCTAATCAAACCGCTTTCGTTCCTAGTAGATCAATCCATGACAACATTATTGTTCCTCATGAGTTGATTCACACTATGAATCATAAAGATGGTTTAGTGGAACTATGGCTTTAAATCTTGATCTATCAATTTTTTTTTATAGATCAGAGTGGTAGTTTCTTCTTGGCGTTGAGTAAGTTTGGTTTTAATGATGCTTTTTGCAATCTTATTAGCCAATGCATTTCAACTACTAACATCTCTGTTTTGTTGAATGGCATTCCTTGTCAAAACTTCTCTCCAAACAGGGGTATTAGGCAAGGGGATCCCCTTTCCCCTTACCTTTTTATTTTGGCTATGGAGTTCTTATCCAGAAGTCTCATGCTAACTGAGTCTAATAATGTCATTTCTGGAATTAAGGCTGCTAGAAGAGCTCCTATAATCTCTCATCTTCTTTTTGCAGATGATATTCTCATTTTTGCAAAATAGGATATGTATAATGTTAGAGGAATCCTTAGTATTCTTGAGAATTTTGGTAAAGTGTCAGGTCAGTTACTTAACTTTAATAAAGATTCAGAAAAGTACTTAGGGGCCCCTCTTCTTCTTGGTCATAATAAGACTCTTTCTTTTGAAACAATTGTCTAATCTTTTGAGGCTAGACTCAAAAATTGGAAAGAAAAAACTCTTAACCAAGCTGGAAGAACAACCATGGTTAAGCATGTCTTAAATTCTCTTCATTCTCATCAGATGGAAAGTTTTAGAATTCCTAGAACTCTTATTAGTAAGATGGATAGTTTGCAAAGAAACTTTTGGTGGGGTCATGTTGGTAATAAAGGAATTAAGTTCATTGCATGGAAAAAATTGTGTAAGTCTAAGGCATTAGGTGGTCTTTACTTTAGGAATTTAGAAGTTTTCAATACTGCTTTGTTAAGCAAACTTGCTTGGAAAGTCTGTACTGATCCTGATGACTTATGCGTCAAAGTCCTGCAGGCATATGCTAAATATAATAGCTTTATTCACTTAGATAAGGCTTAGGATACTAGCTCCTGGGTTTGGAAAAATATTTTTGTTGGTCTAGAGATTGCGCAGAAATACTTTTTTTGGGCAGTTAGGTGTGGAACTAAAATTAAAATCTGGATGGATTGTTGGATTATAGGTATGGATTCTCCCCCTGTTCCGGATGTGGTTGTTGATAATCACACTCAATTCTCTTTTGTTTGTGATTTGTTTATTCCCAATACTAGACTTTGGAATGAGGATTTGATTTATAGTATATTTTCTCTAGATTGTGCTAGGAAAATTTGTGCTATGACAGTTCTACTACAAGTGATGATGTCCTCATTTGGAAGAAAAGGTAAATTTTCTGTTAAGAGTGCCTACAATACTTTTAATATTGCTGGTAATATTATTAGCAATACTTCTAATCAAGCTCCTGTTGTTGTTTGGAAACAATTGTGGAACACCAGGGTGCCTCATAGGGTAAATTTATTTGTTTGGAAATGCTTAAAATATATCTTACCTACTAGGGACAAGATAACAAGATATAAAGATGATATAAAACAACATTGTAGTTTGTGTGATTCTAACATGAAACTGTTGATCATTTGTTTTTAGACTGCTCCTATGCTAGGTCCATTTGGTTGGCTATTAATGCTAACACGACTCATGTTAGAAATAATTATGCTTGTTTCTGGAGCCGGATGATTTGTTGGTTTGACAATCGAAATAACACTTCTGTATCTACTAATACAATATATGAGATTGTGATTTGTAGGTTCATGATTGCTACCTGGTTTATTTGGAAGGACAGATGCAATAAGGTTTTTCAAAATCAAACTCCAAATAGGATTCAAACCATTACTAGAATTCGTAATCTAACTGATAAATGTAATGTAACAGGAAATGATAATTGTAGAATCACCAATAATGTCTCTATATTGCAGTCCCAGTCTTGGAAACCCCCAGACTTTGGTTTTGTTGAAATAAATATAGATGCATCTTATTTTGAGGAAACAGGAGAAGCGAGTATTGGACTAATTATTCGTGGTTGTACAGGTACTCACCATGGAGAAAAAGGGAGATATATTAATGGAGGGATAAATCCAAAATATGCAGTGGAGCAAGCTGAATGTCTAACAATGGTTGAAGTGGTCAGTTGGGCAAGGAATTAGGTTTCACTAAGATAGTGTTTGAGTCAGATAATGAAGTAGTAGTCAGGTATGTCAATGAGTCTGAACCCAGTGTTTATTGGGTCAATCAGAATTATGTTTTAGACATTAAAAATCAATTGCTAGGAACTCTCATTTGGTTCTATAAGTCAGTAAAAAGATATGCAAATAATGTAGCGCATTTGATAGTTAAGAAGTCGAGAGAGGGTCGTATGAATTTTACTTATGATGAGAATGTGCCACATGATATTCTAAATTGGGTTAGGAAGATAATTCTTATGTAATTGCTTAATTTTCCCAATAAAAGTTTTTTGAATCTCAAAAAAAAAATCTTTAGGTTATTTTATTAAAATTGGATAATTTTACAGGACAAACACATATACTGGTCCACATGACATTGTAATTTTTTATTTTTTTATTTTATTTTTACGGTAGGATCCGGCCCCCAAAAGCCAAAAAAAAATCTAAAAAGCAGGTGAAAAAACCCCAAACAAAAAGTAGGTCTTCTCCTCCTCCTCCTCCTGTCTGTGGCCTGTCATATGCTCTATCTTTCTCATTCACACGTATTATTTTCCATTCATATCTTCTTCTTCTCCTCCTCCTCCTCCTCCTTTCTGCCCCAGCAGATTCAGATTCTCCACTTTCTTCATAATAAATCGCTAAACAAAAGAAAGCTTAAAGAGTTGAGAGAAAAGGCAAAGAGAAAAGAAAGAGTGAGAGAGAGATGTTAAGTCCACTGAGACTTTTAACTCCACTTAATCCAACACCCCTTTTCTCTTCTTCTTTTGATTTTTCATCTAATTCTTATGGGTTTTCTGAAAAACCTGTTTTCAGAAAATGGGTTTTCTCAAGGCAAAGATCTTCTTCTTCTTTTTCTACTTCAAAGTTTAAATCAGGGACTCTTAATTCATCAAACTTGGTGAGTCGGAAATTTCACATGTATTTTTGTTTATTTTTTGCTTGCTTAATTTGTCAAATTGTTTTAGTTCTAGTTTAATTGAGTTTAAATTAGATGTGCAATTTTGATACTAGAACTACGAGTAATTGTGAAATTGTAGGATAAATTTTGATTCCATTTCAATCTGGATAAGTGTTGTTGGTATGTATCAATATGGTAGTGATCAATTTTTTGCTACCGACTGAAATATGTTTGTTTTAATGTGTCAGTTAAGAAATTCGATAAACTAGTTTTTGTCATGTTCTCTAATGGATTCTAAAATGGGTATTGTGCTTATTAAGCTTGAATAAAGCAAGAGGATACTACTCTAATGTATATGTTGATGACGAGAAATCCTTATTTATACTTGAATTTGAAGTTTTAGATTTTAAAAACCCAAAATGTGCTAAACTGGGGCTGTGTTATGCATATGAAGAATAATACTTATGGTGATGACAAGAAAACAGCATGCTAATCTATTGTATTTGTGAGGACTAGGGAATACATGTACCATCTGGCCATGTACTAGGGCGTAGCCTCATCTCGTTGTTGATTTTTACTTTAAATATTCTCCTTGCATGTCTCGTTCTGTTAGCTTTCCTCTTCAAGTATTTAGGCTACATGTGGTGTTTACTAGCGAACCTTAAATAGCATGAAGAATCATATCATGGCGTTGTTGGTTTTCACTAATGATTTACTGCCAGGTGCTGTGTTTGTTTATGTACTGGTATAGTGGCTTTGTGGATGTATGAGAAGAGACGAGGATGCGAGTAGTTCAAAAAATGATGGGGCCAGTGAAGTGCAGATGTTTGGATCTGAAGAAGATTTTACAACGAAAGTTCCTACTCAAGCTCAGACCATGGTAGAAGGATCAGGGTCATCGATGGTGTCCGAGTTCAAACCTTCCTCAGATGTGGACTATTTACAGGTAAGATGATGAACTTAAAAAGTTAATATCAACCATGCTGCACAAAGAAAAATCCAAATCATATTATGAACTTATTCTGAATATCACCCAAGTTACATGCAAAATCATTTATCAGCTTATTCGTGGCTAATTCTTGTCTTTGGTTAAATAAAGTAAAACCTAAATAGAGTTTACTTAATACTCATGACAGGACAAAATAAAAATGTCTGCATATATCTGGGATTACATTGTTGTCCCTGAATGTTACGCACAAACCAACGTTTTCAATGGGTTTGTGTGATGTCTCTGTCATTGGAGAACCATAGACGCATATTTGCTTTATCAGACTAGACTGATCTCAGCAAGCCGAGTGCCTTTAGGCCATTTGTCATTTAAAGGAAATAGTGCGATAGTTTTAAACCTTAGGAGTTATGATCAGGAGTCTGATATTGCCTTGTAATATTTTTTCGTCTCAGTGAAAAACAGTATAGTGTTGCCTCACAAAGAGATTGCATCTTACCACACTAACAAAGTATACACCATACACTCTTCCATTTTGGTCATAAGCTGGAACATATCATGGATTTGACCTTTGGTTGTCTTCCTAACACTCATTTAATTTGTTCAGGAGCTACTAGCAATCCAACAACAGGGTCCAAGAGCAATTGGTTTTTTTGGGACACGAAATATGGGTTTCATGCATCAACAACTTATTGAAATTCTCAGTTACGCAATGATTATCACAGTAAGATGCTTAAACCTTACTTTTATCTTTACTTGGATTCTAAATTCTGAAGACTGACACATAAAAATGTTATCAATTGAGCCGAGGTAGTGTACCAGTGGCAGATTTGTGTATGACTTGCATTTAAAGAATACTGCTATTCACTGTCGCTGAACCCAATTAACATCTCAAGGTTTTGCCAGTTTGACTACCAAACCTTCATCCCGTTCCATGCTCTTCTAGCTGGTCAAATAAAATGTTATAATAAATAACTATTTAGTGGATTATCCTTTTTGTTTGATTGTATCAACCCAAGGTTTCTGATTAGGTCCCATTCCAGTCTATAGATCCATGTGATTTCTTTCTAACGGTTGTCTAGCTTTTTTGGTTGTGTTTTCTTGTGAATTCCCTGTATCTAATGATTTTAGTTCGGCTGCAGAAAAATAATATTTATACATCGGGAGCATCAGGGACTAATGCAGCTGTTATAAGGGGTGCTTTACGGGCTGAGAGGCCAGAGCAACTTACGGTAATATTACCTCAAAGTTTGAAAATGCAATCGCCCGAGAGCCAAGAATTGCTATCTAAAGTAAGATTTCCTACTCCCTCACTATTTTATTTGATTGGAAGACTGTACTTCGGCTCTTCTGCACTTTCTCTTTGGTCATTGTGTTACGATTTCCTTTTCCTCACAGACATTTGAGTTCCCTTTCCTTTAGGTGTACAAAGTCAGTATCTTTTGTTTTCTGGGTTTATTTTTGCGTTTAGGGTTGAGTTGATTTAGGTGTACAATTTGGATTGAAAAGGTATCTGGTAATCCATGAATAATTATAAAATAAATTTTGTGTTGATTTGATCTGGATGTTTTGTTTGGTGTAACTTTTTTACCTTAGTTATTGAAATACCGAATTCAGTTTTTGATATTTCTGTTTCCAACAGAAGTTACTCTGAAATAATGCCTCGAATGTGTTTGTTTCATATTCTGATTCGTGAATCTCGATAAACTTTCATATATTGATTTATGATAAAATGGGTTTTGCACATTAGAGTTCTTTTATAAAGTTTAGATTCCAAGTCGTTGTTTTGTGAAGCCAAGCGATCTGTTTTTTACTAGGAGATCTGTCTTAAGGCAGTTATGTGATGTAGCCACGAATTAAGGACAAAAGGGATGAATCTATTTGAAATACAATAAGTAGTTTTAGATTTTTTAAACCCAAAATGTGCTTAACTAGAACAACTTATGTACTCAACTTATGTCAAGTTGATGACAAAAAAATTATATGCTAGTCTAAGTCAAGTAGACAAGTGGTCTAATGGCACCCGGAAAAAATAACAATGTATTAAGACGGTGATTGGTGATGAACATGGGCTGCTGAGTAGGTCAGTCAGTTGCTTTCACTCTTACCACCAACTGGTCTTTGCAACGTACAGTTATAACTAATAGGTATTGATTATACTTTGGTAGCTTGTTAGTGTTCTGAATACTTAAGTGAAAACTGGAATTGACTCATATTAGATGTTTGCCACCTCCTGCTCCCACACACAAGCAATCTGACATAATCCTTGCATGTCTAATTGTTGCATTTTGGGTCATTTACAGAATGGTTGGTTTTACAAAATGGTCATAACTTTAATTAGTGTTTACAAAATGATCTTTTTCCATCCGATTTAACACTTTTGATAAAAACGGTGTTATGTTTTCCCAAAATACCCTCCCTCATTTAACTTTTGTGGTGGTGGTGGTGGAAGCTTCGCTAAATCCCGGAAGGGAAACGGTGAACCCTTTGAGTGAATGCATGTAACGATCCTGAACCGGCTGGAATTCGCTAAACACTAAAGGGGAAGCGGTGAACCCTTGAGAGTGAATGCAATGTAACGATCTTAAACCCAATGTTTAGGGACAATTAGGTAATTGTAGCGTCAAAGTTAACTATGAATAGTGCTATAACTCTCCAGTTAATTGACAAGTGACCATTTTGCAAAGAGTTTGTAACAATAGGACCTTTTTATGAACCTGTTGCTAATTGTGTGATTGTTTTTGATAATACCCTTTTGCATTTTTTTTGTACATGCCAATATGCCATGCTAGATTTTGTTCCTTCTATTTTCATCTCTGAAATAGCTAATGCCTCGTATAATATATTTATGTTTTGTTGAATTTTCTTGTTATCATTATATATTCGGTAACAGTTCATCGAGCATATCTATATGAGTTGTGTCTTTTTTGGGGAACTTTGGGCACACTGTGTGACTGTAACAGAACATTCTTTTGTGGGCTATTTACCTGTAATGCACTGATGTTTTTTCTCATTCTTTATATGTAGGTGAAAAATGTGATAGAGAAACCCCACAATGACCATCTCCCTTTGATAGAAGCTAGCAGGTCAGAGTTCTGGTCTTTTACTTCTCTTCCTTCTTCGTGAGTTAAATTAGGATCTTTATCTTTTTTCAAATTTGGTCGTAATCTGTGAACCTATTCTCTTGTTTCCACCTTATCAACAGATTGTGTAACTGGGACATCCTATCAAATGTACAACAAGTCATTTGTTTTGCGTTTCATGACAGTCGCTTACTTATGGAAACATGTCAAGAGGCCAAGAACCTTAGAAAAATCGTCACTTTGTTCTACTTAGATTAAAAAACCTGAAAGTTCAAGACATTTATACACTACTTTAGAGTAAGAAGTTGTATTTTCTTCAGTTGCTAGTGTTGCTCTTCACCGAAGTATTTGAAGTAAATATAGAAGAGGGCGATAAACAGAGAAATAGGTCTCAATTTCGAGGTTACATCATTGACAATTGTGGAAAAGAGCTGTCGAAATTATTGTTATTAATTTAATTAATTTATAAATGGAATTTTTATAGTAATTAAGAGATACTCCCTCCGTCCCTAGTTTAAAAATTTGATAGTTTGATCGGCGGAGTTCTAATTCCAAGATTATTTTGTTCGCCTTTATTTATTTGTTACTTCAAAGTTACACCACTCTAGTTTCTTTCACAGACGCATTTTGTTCCGTTAATTATAGAACAGCTTATGCATATGACTGTAAATCCGCAGTAGATACCAAAATGGCAAAGATTGTGAAGTTACAGGTTTGCCGAACAGATGTCGGCAGCCAGGTTATTTTCAACTCATCGAGTGCCCCAAACTTCTTTGTGGATAACAACTAATCGGATACGGTATCGGCCATATCCGTTTCGGCAAGTTCCATTCGGTGGACCTAACAGCAACCCAGTCCATTAGCAAAAGTTAACTCTGGTGGATCCCTCAAAACCCTAATATGGAAAAGAGAATCCAAGAAAATCAACTGCATATAGCCGACAATCAATCCAAAAAACCCTAATTGATGTAAATCCAAGCCTTGTGCGTCACATTTTAGGGCTGACATGTCAAACAAATTATGTAAGGTAATTAATCTTTAACCCTAGAATTAATTGTAGTGTAGGCATCATATAAAAAGGCAGAGGGATTGGAGATGAAGTTTTTCAACCTAAAAGGCGCCTCACTCCTTAGTTTCATCGCCTCACAAAAATTTAGCCTAGATGCTGAGACAAAAGAGAGGAAAAGCTGTGTCAAGCATTTCCAAAGAGCAGCGCCTTGCAATTTTTGTTTTCTTACCAGAGAAATCAGTGTTTGGTAATTTCTAATCCGGATTTGTTAAATTGCATCATTTTATGATTCATTGTCATTAGAAATGGGTAAATTAGATGCTGCTGTTGCTGAAATGGATTGCAATTTCAGATGTTTAGATTGTGATGTTGAATTGTTTAGTCACTGTAATAGTGTGATTTACTCATGGTTTTATGATTTTGGGGGTTCTATGTTTCTTTAACCCTTCCACTGAAGAATACAAAAAATATCTTAATCACCTTAGGATGATTCCAATGGGCATACTTGCATTAATAGGGATGGTTAGATAAAGGGACCGATGATTACAAGCTGGTAAGCGTCTATACAGTAAGATCAAATCCAATGACAAACTAGATTCAATAATCAACTAATTGAATTCATCGGATTCACTAAACCCGACAGAAATGGGGTTGGTCTGAAGATAGAATTCAAGTAGTTTTCTGTTGGCTTCTGAGAAGAAGATAATGGCGACAATTATGACCTTTGTGAATCAAAATGGTTTATAGGACGTCATGAAATCTATATGCATCTGTTTAACTGGATTGAAATCTCCAAAGGTCTGATTAAGAAAAACTCCGCATGGCTACCATGGCATCTGCTCAAGATTCATTCGGGTAAGTTGATTTATCTAAAGCTTATTACTATTTGAATATGTTTTGTTTTTATGTTAATATTTCTTTTTGTCCCATTAACACTTTAGCTTGTTTAGTTCTGCCCGAATGAAATTATTTACCCTGTAAAGAAAGAAACGTTACATCACATCAAAAAATTTAAGATGCTACTGTAGGTTGTTGTGAAGTAGGAGTTGTGCAGCACATTACATTGTTTTTTAACAGCATATTGTAGTTAATCAAGTAGTCCTCAGTTTTGATAGTTATGTTCTCTCGTTCAGTCTTGTATTACCTAGTTTTTATTCATCATCTTCGTATTGCTTTTCTAGCTTGTTAGACCTGAGATTGAGTGAGATGAGAAGCCAATTAATACCTTTGCTTATGTTGTTTATCAATTAGACAAAAGTCACAAAACTTACTAAGAAATGACTGGTCTTGCTTATCTTGTTTCCACTAGTTAAATATTTTGATTGATAGTATTGCTTCTTTTGCAGATTGTTCTAGTGGTGGTTGTCAATGCAGAGTTAATTGTACCAGTGCTCCACTGGTACTTTGTGATGCTGAGAGAATGCAAGTGGAGAACAGGGTGGTGAAAACTTGTAATTGAGCATTTGAAGACATCGCTTATGATGCCGAAGACATACAGGACAGAGATTCAGAATGAAATGCAAAACAAGATTTCAAGATGTTGTTTACGATGCCGATATCTCAAATCCAGTTGGACGCGGTTACAAGATGGCTCACAAAATCAAAGATTTCAACCAAATTGGGCTTCAAAATATAAGAAAAATCAAACATATCAATCATATTTGGGGTTTCAATAGCTAATACTGTCTCAAAGACTATATCACGATTATGCCTTCTTATGTTGTTTAATAATAGATGGAATATTAGGCTTGAACTCTTGAAGCTCTGACATTGACATGGTTCGTGGTATGCGAACATAGGCTCAAACGAAATGGTCTTTATAATATTACATTCACTAAAGAATACAAAAAGGAGGATGCCTCTATTGCCGAAGATAGCACCCCGTTTACATACATGAAGTCAAGCACCCTTACTTTGGTTGGACAAACTGTCTTATATGCTTTCTGGATTTGATTTTGTTTTTTGGTTTGGTAGGTTTATAGATGTACAAATTGATGAATTACCTAAGTTATCAATTTTTTAATTGTAAAAGAAGGTATTCTGGAACAATGAAATGAATGCGATTTTTGTCTTCTTGTTAGTTCCATCATATGAAGTGATTTTTTTGTGTCAGAATGTCCGACGCGGAACCAGCTGAAGAGCTGTATACATATTCCGGATATGGTGTTTGCTGGCCTGTTCTGGTCTATAACTGAAGAGGCCTCTTGTTTGATGCAGATTGGCTTTGTGAAAGTTCTCTAGAACTGGTACATTATGCAGGTACTAAATTCATCCCAAACCCATGTGATAAGAACCCGTAGAAATCCTTGCGTTGGTTCATAGAATCAAATAGCAGTTTTATTCGACGAGAAACTGAAAACTCTAGTAATGGATTTTGAGTAAAATCTCGTTCAATCTCAAGTTTATTGAATCCTGTTAGCAATTTTTTAATAACTAATTTATTTAATTATTAATTAGTTAAGGAAAAATAAATAAACAAAGTGATCTATTTAGTGGGAAGTTGCAAATTGATCAAGGCAACTCCCCATGACTCTCTCCACTTTAGAAAACCACCCCACTTCATCCTATTTCATGCCAACTACTCTATGATGGCTAGAGTTAGTATATGGAAATGATAGTAAAAATAAGGATTAAGGTCACCAAATTCACTCTCATATGAAAATACACCATCTAAGTTGAGGAGGAGGGTTTGGAACCAAAGTTCTAATCAAGTGATCATATAGAGCATACTCAAGGATTAAGCTTTCAAATAGCAATGGCTGGAGGTATTTATCAATCTCTTCTTTTGCTTCCGCTTTTAATTTGTATGTTCATTCTGTGACTAGAACATGCATTTAGGTCTTACATTTGGTATCAGAGCCTATAATCACCTCTGCCTTGCTTGCTATGAAATTATTTTGTTGATGAGTTTTGATTCCAATAATCTTTCATAAAATTAATTTGCATGTTAATATTTTTTCAACCGTTGGTTAGGGCTGGATTTTGATTATGTCTTAGTCGGGTATCTCATATGTCTTCTCTTAAATTTTGAAGACAATCGGACATTGTTAAGGCTCCGAATAGATTGATTTTCGGAACTATTTTTCTGGAAAATTCAGATACCATGTGGTACCGGGGAGCTCTTGTAAAAAATTATCCAATCGTTAGATGTTTCACATAGTTTAACTACGTATGATACCTGTTGTTATATTTGTCCTGTAAAAATTTCAGGAAGATCGGACTCCGTTTAGTACCCCATAACCCCTGCTAGATCAAACTGTGTCAGTAGTGAATTATGTTGAAATAAGGTTTATTGAATACCTTAGTCTGGAAATTTCAGTCGTTAGAACCTGCTGAAAATTTAATATGTTGTAGTGTAGGTTCTTATAAGTTTTCAGGTTGAATTTCATAAAAATCAGGTAAGTGTAACATCACTCTTTACCTTTAAATGTTAGTTTTAGTTTTGTGCTGAGATTATGTCTTTGATCAAGTAGACGACAATATTTACGGTTAAATTGCCAGTTTACATTAATTAGTACATACAGAGACTTGGTAAACATAAACGAGACATTGTGAGCATTTCTAAAAGGTTATGTTTAGGTGACATTGGAGAATATAGTTTTGCAGAATATATTTAATTTAAAAACTAAAGATGTTCTGTACCGTCTCTCGGGCGTGGTCCTAGGATACCGTCCAATACCAGGCGTTACTTTAGGACTCCGCCCCATTTCGAGCGTTACGCTGGAATACAGTCTCGAGCAAGCGTTATCCTAGGATTTCGTGTTTCCAAGCGCATCGCTGGGACACTGCCCAACACCAGACGCATCGCTAAAACACCGCCCGACTATATCAACGCTGTTCTTGGGCCGGACCAAAGAGTAAATTTTTTACTCTTTGGTCGTTTACTCTAGTCGCGCCATTGTGGTTGCTCTAATGGATAGTTCAATTACTAAGATACCTTTAAAAACCCTTAAATTACGTAAATACCCTTTACTCATAATTAACCCTTAACAAAATTAATCATTAACATATCAGCTATAAAATTAAATCCTAATTAAAAGTAATTAAATTAAAGAAATCATTTAAAAAAATCAAAACCATTTATTCCCTTCTTCTTCCCAACTTCTTTTCTTTTCTTTTTGAAAAAAAAAAACGATTTTGATTTTTATCGTCGTCGATTAATCGTCGATCCGTAAAACTTTAATCATTGATTACACACAACTACAAACCTACAAGACGACTCGTTCGAAGAATTCTACCGGCCGCAAGACATCGAAGAAACGAATTGAAGAAGAAGTTGAAGAACAAGATGAAAGAGTTGAATCTGAAATTGAATAAGGAGAAGGTGGAGAAGACGGAGAGGAAGAATCAAACCTAAACATGTATATTCAAATATATTTCCTGCAAACCCATCTTTTTTTTTTTTTTTGCATTTAATTGAGATTTAGGGGTTAAATTATAAAAAAAATCTAGTTTTTTATATTTTCAGGATTGAACTGCGGACCTTCAGTTTACAAGTCTGTCGCTCTACCACTGAGCTATAAGGGCAAACGCTTAACGTTCAATATTGGCATATTAAGTAGATTTGTTTTCAGTTTATCATTAGTTAAAAATTGCTATAGTTTCAAGATTAGGAACATTAGGAATTCATCCTCAATAGCTTAAATAAAGGTCAACCTAGAAGGCATCTGCTTCAAAGTGGTTGTAGTGTCTTTGTTAAGTCCAAAAGGCTTGTTGGAGTTATGGAATTTATTTGGCCGAATTCATTCCGCGAATTCAAATACGAAACGTTAAGTACACGAAATGAATAAATTCATACCTCAAATTAAAATGAACTTTGGGAATGTGACCTTTTAAATTTTCGGTCAGTATAATATGTTTAATCATATTAATTTTTGTTCTAAAATATTTGTATTATTATTGTTATTTGTTGACATGTGCAATGGTTATAAATAATTAGTTATATATATTATGACCATTAGGATTGTACATAAACAAAGATTATGTCAAGTGATTTAATAATTTTAGTAATTAGAGAGTAGCCACAACATCTCTAGTTATTTAAAATTTTCTTAAGAAATCACATGTGGAAACGAGACATAAATTTGTAATTAATCATACGTAATATGATGAAATATGCCCACAGGAAATTTTATTATATTTGTATGATTAATTGGGATGAAATATTAAATTGTGTTCCTTAATCTACCCACAGGAATTAAGGAATGAATATTGTTTAATAGTTTCATCATTAGTTATGAATCTAATTTGAGTATGATTTTAGCCCACATGCAAGTTTTATGTCACTAGATTCATATTTTTATACATGACTTGCATTGGTAAATCGTGATTAAGTTTAAGTCTCAAATATTTATTTATAAGCATGTATATATTTTTCTTTGCATCAATTTTAACTGGAAATATTTCTGATGTCAATTATGACATTCCTGAATTAAAGGGTGATAATTTTTTAGTGTTTGTTTATGAATCTAATATGGTTAATATTAATCATAATACATGGTGGATTGATTCTGGTACTACAATCCATGTTTCGAATACCTTGGAGGGTATGACAAACCTAAGGAAACCAATGGGAAGTGAACACTATATCTATTCAGGTAGTAAGATGAGTTCACATGTGGAAGCTGTTGGGGCATGCAATTTAATTTTAAGTAGTGGTTTTACTTTGCATTTAGAAAAGACATTTTATGTACCAGGTTTCACTAGAAACTTGATTTCAGTTTCAAGACTTGTAACTTTAGGAATTTCCTTTAACTTTTCGAATTCTGGCTTTAGTATTCTCAGAAATTATGAAGTTATTGGTTATGGTATTTTGTCTGATGGTTTATATCGTCTTTATTTGCAAAATAATATCACTGAAAGTTCTATGCATGTTAATTCTGGGTTAAAAAGATGTATTGTGAATGAGGACTCCTCAATTTTGTGGCACCGGAGATTGGGACATATCTCCATTGAGAGAGTTAAGAGATTGGTAAAGGATGGAGTACTTAGTACTTTAGACTTTACTGATTTTGATACTTGTGTTGGTTGCATTAAGGGAAAGCAAACTAACAAACACAAAATTGGTGCCAAGAGAAGTTCAAACCTATTAGAGATCATACACACGGACATTTGTTGTCCAGACATGAATGCTGATGATCCGAAATACTTTATCACCTTCATAAATGATTATTCACGATATATGTATCTTTACTTACTTCATTCTAAAGACGAAGCTATGGATGCCTTTAAATTGTTTAAGGTTGAAGTAGAGAAACAATGTGGTAAGCACATTAAGACTGTGAGATCAGATAGAGGTGGAGAGTACTATGGTAGATACACAGAGAACGGACAAGCACCAGGTCCATTTGTAATATTTCTTCAAGAGCATGGGATTGTTGCCCAATACACTATGCCTGGTTCTCCAGACCAGAATGGTGTAGCAGAAAGAAGAAACCGAACCTTAATGGACATGGTGAGAAGTATGAGAAGTAATGTTAAACTTCCATCATTTTTATGGGTAGAAGCTCTTAAGACGGCAGCGTACATATTAAACCGGGTTCCTTCCAAGGCCGTCTCAAAGACGCCTTTTGAGTTATCCAAAGGATGGAAACCGAGTTTGCAACATGTACGCATTTGGGGATGCCCGTCTGAAGTGAGAGTGTACAACCCACTAGAGAAGAAGCTAGACCCAAGGACTATTAGTGGGCATTTCATTGGATATGCTGAAAGGTCTAAAGGTTATTGATTCTATTGTCCGTCTCATAGCACTAGAATTGTGGAATCAAGAAATGCTAAATTTCTTGAGAATGACTTGATTAGTGGGAGTGATCAATTTCAGGATATTGTTCCTGAAAATGATATTGATCAACTTCCACCTACTGTTTCAAGTGATAAGTTGATTGTTATTCACGCACCTCAGGATAAATTGCGTGTTATACAACCAACCATTGAGGTTCCACAAGTTGACAACAGTCTAATAGATCATGATGGTAATGAGGAACAAATTGTTCATCGTGAGGAGGAACAAATTGTTCACCGTGAGGCTGAACAAGTTCCATTGAGGAGATCTAATAGAGCAAGAAAATCAACTATTTCTAGTGACTATTTAGTGTATCTGCAAGATTCGGATTGTAACATTGGAGCCGATAATGATCCTATGTCATTTTCACAAGCCATAAATTCTAGAGATTCAGTTTTATGGATGAATGGCATGAATGATGAGATAGACTCTATGGCATCCAACAGAGTTTGGGATCTCGCCGAGTTGCCCGATGGTGTAAAAGCCATTGGATGCAAGTGGGTCTTTAAAACAAAGAAAGACTCGCATGGCAACATCGAGAGACATAAGGCTAGACTCGTTGCCAAAGGGTTCACTCAAAGGGAAGGAATCGATTACACAGAGAATTTTTCTCCTGTATCAAAGAAAGATTCCTTCCGAGTGGTGATGGCATTAGTAGCTCATTTTGATTTAGAGATACATCAGATGGATGTGAAAACGGCATTTCTCAATGGTGATTTAGAGGAAGAGGTTTATATGAAACAACCTGAAGGATTCGCCTCTAAAGATCGTGAGCATTTGGTTTGTAAGCTTAATAAATCCATATACAGGTTGAAACAAGCTTCTCGACAATGGTATATGAAATTTCATAAAGTCATTACTTCATTTGGATTCGAAGAAAATGCTATGGATCAATGTATATACCTTAAGGTCAGTGGGAGCAAGATATGTTTCCTTGTGTTGTATGTGGATGATATTTGCTCGCAACCAATGATAAAGGATTACTGTATGAGGTGAAACAATTTCTTTCAAGTAACTTTGATATGAAAGATATGGGTGAGGCGTCTTATGTCATTGGCATAAAGATCCATAGAGATAGATCTCGAGGCATTTTAGGTTTGTCTCAAGAATCCTATATCAACAAAGTCTTAGAAAGATTCGGTATGAAAGATTTTTCACCAAGTATAGCACCCATTGTAAAAGGCGATCGGTTCAGTTTGGACCAATGCCCCAGGAACGACATTGAAAGGGAACGAATGAAAAACGTTCCATATGCTTCAGCTGTTGGTAGCATTATGTATGCTCAGGTCTGTACCAGACCCGACATTTCATATGCCGTTGGAGTATTAGGAAGATATCAGAGTAATCCAGGAATCGATCACTGGAAGGCTGCGAAGAAAGTGTTAAGATACCTTAAAGGTACTAAGGATTACATGCTTATGTATAGACGGACAAACAGTCTTGAAGTGGTAGGGTACTCCGATTCTGACTTTGGAGGCTGCAATGATTCGCGCAAATCCACATCAGGATACGTGTTCATGCTAGCTGATGGGTCAATATCCTGGAGGAGTGCCAAGCAGACCTTGACGGCCACTTCTACAATGGAGGCTGAGTTCGTTTCTTGTTTTGAGGCTACCTCACATGGTGTATGGCTGAAAGGCTTCATTTCTGGGCTAAGAGTTGTTGACTCTATTAGCCGACCAATAAGAATGTACTGTGACAATTTAGCTGCTGTTTTTATGGCTAAGAATAATAAGAGTGGAAGTCGAAGTAAACACATCGATATAAAGTATCTAGCCATAAAAGAACGTGTGCAGGAAAAGAAAGTGATCATTGAACACATTAGCACTGAATTGATGATAGCTGATCCCTTGACTAAAGGCATGCAAATTAAAGGATTCAAGGATCATGTAGTAAGGATGGGACTTGGTCCTATAATGTAGTACATTATTTATGGTTTTCTAAAGCTTTTATTTTAGTTGGATTATTTCTCATTTGGAATTTATGTACGTACTTACTTCAGTTATTTTGTTGAGAAATGTCATTACAGTTTGACCTAGAGTAAACATATGGTTTATTCGTTAAGTTAAGTATGAGTGGTGAAAGGCTAAGTATATTGTGATACATGGAAGAACAATTCTTGCTCTAAAGAGGATTAATCGCCATAATCCGTATATGGAGTCTTTCGTGAAATAGATCAAGTGGGAGAATGTTAGACTTTTTCTCATTGGGCTGAAATAAAGGGAAAAAAGGCATATGTGATCCATTAGCCCCATTAGCCCCATTAGCCCCACTACTCTCTCCCACCTTCAGAAAACCCATCTCTATATCTATCTGCTCTATGATGGCTAGGGTTAGTTTTTCAGAAAGATAGAAAACAGAACAAAAAGGTCACCAAAACCATTCTCATATCCTGAATACACCATCTACAATTGAGAAAGAGGGTTTGGCACCAAAGTTCACATCAATTCATAAATTAGGACAAGCTTCAAAGGATTAAGATTAAAAACAATGACTGGAGGTATTTATAATCCCTTTCTTTTGCTTCCGCATTAATCTGTATGTTCTTATATTGTGATTAGAACATGCATATAGTTTTTATAACAATTCAGAGTCTAATAATCTTAGCTGCTTTAACAACAGGATTTTGACGAGCAATAGTTTCTCTACCAGCAGCTTTATAATCAAAACTACAATCATGTCGATCGGAATATCTATGTTCCGAACAGAACATATCACCGCAACGACACCTAAATCCGGTTAATCCTACTTTCCTCCGGCAACCAGAACATCGATTCACCTCTTTCATCTTAGCTATCGTTGTTGTATCACTCCTGGCTTCATCATCATCAATTCCTTTCTTATCATCATCTTGTTTAACCAGATCTCGTCGTTGATAATCCGATCGCTCCCGCAACCTTACGACACTAGATCTAGTCTTATCTTTGCCTGGAAACGTAAGAGCCGGTGGTGACATAATCCCGGTAGAAATCTTGTAACAACTTGGACACATGTTTTTGGTAGCTGGATTATCTGAGAAACCACAGTTGTTGATGCACAGTGACATGGATTCAGAAACCTTCATTTCTGTTTCTTCTTTATCTCTCTGAGCCATAAATAAATTTCAGAAATGGTATTTATTTAGTTTTTTTGATTTCAGAAATGAGAAATGTTCGAAGAAAACAGCAAACGGTGGTATATAATGGGCAGCTACTAAGGTCGGTAATGGAATAGGATTGGACCCCTTCCTGTGAAACGCGTATAGGGAAGTTGGAAGTCTTTTCTTCAAAATTGTCGGCTGAAACGAACCAATTATTTCATTGTGTGTTTCTTTTTGTTCGGTGCGTTGTTGGGTGATTGCGTACCATTTCTTGGATTTTTTTGATTTAAGAATTCATGTCGAGTAGTCTCATTCATCCAGATTGCTAATAGGAGTACTAATTTATTTGGGGGTGTACTAAAATTCGTATAAGAAAAAGCAGTCCGAGTGTTGGATTGGTATACCCCAAGCAAATAGGTACTCCCCGTTAGCAAAGTTGATTACTC
Source organism: Papaver californicum (assembly GCA_023531435.1). Taxonomy (NCBI): domain Eukaryota; kingdom Viridiplantae; phylum Streptophyta; class Magnoliopsida; order Ranunculales; family Papaveraceae; genus Papaver; species Papaver californicum. The sequence continues at coordinate 173,749 of JAJJMC010021388.1, read as the reverse complement.
ATATGCCTAGATGTCAATAAGGTGTAAACAGTAGTTGATGATTGTGAAGTTTTTGCTTCATTCTCTGCATTGAGTCACTGAACCCCCAATAAGCTCCAAACCAAAGACAGTCTTAGATTCACTGAATTAAGATATGAAAGTTTAGCATCATCACTTGTCAGTGTAGATGTCAATGAGTTGTAGAGATGAGTTTCTAATTGTAAAGTTTACAAGTTTCTGCTTCAATTCTCTGCACTGTCCCACGACTCTGACTCCTTCCCTTGCAGCAGCGCCTTTGGTCCTATGATGTATGTTAGGAAATAAAGTAGGAGCGACACGTGTAAGACGACAAAGAAAGAAACAGTGGAATTAAAGAAGGAT